>WNWK01021565.1:0-33912 GCA_009830355.1 Cherax destructor
TGTAAGTCAGGCAACCGCTTCCTAATAGAAGCAATGTTCCATGAAAAATTTTGTAATCTATCCATTGTAGTGAGTTATTACAATCTCTTGTTCATAAGATGGTAAGACTATTATGCTTTGCCTACAGTGTGCAGACACTTAAGAGCAAATAGCATAGTTTGTACATGCTTATCTTCAGAACCTTTATTTCTAAGCATTTTCCGGCAAATTGGCAGCAAGTTCCAAGGCAACTTTTGAAGCCAAGAGTCATTGGCTTCTTTCTTACAAATGGCTTGAAATTGAACCGAGATTGTTGATGCACTTTGACATCATCAACGCACTCAGGAGCATCATCTTGACTACATATATTTATTAAACTTGTCAGCATCTGTTCAAGATGCTCAATTTTTTCCTGCAAGTTTGTTATAATTTGAGGAAGGTCAGGCGAATCAAATGCCTCTCCAGAGGAAGGCTCACCTGACTTAGTTCTTTCTGTAACACCTATAACCTTAACAGGTACCTTGGTTAAATCAGTGCTCTTTGTTGGTGCCTGTGACATGACTACCTCATCATTCATTGCGGGTGGGTCCTGTGGATCTGACTCATCTCCAGCTTCCAGGGAGGTTACATGTGTAGCATCCGTCTGACTGTTGGAGATGTGTGTATTGGGAGGAGGGACATGCTCATCCCAAAATTCAGGTGGAGGCATAGGTATGGGTGGTAAACTATCAGTAGTTCCACATGTGCTAGCAGGGTTGGCTAGCTCCTCCACAATTGGTGTGTGTGATGGCACTCTGGTATCACCAGAATCATTTGCAGGGAGGTTGGACTCGTTCACACTTTGCAGAGGTTCAGTCTCAGATCTGGTTGTGGTAGACTGGATGGCCTCGTCCTCAAATGGCATTAAAAGGACTTGTCATTTTTACGTCGAAGGTTGTTTGGGTTCCGACTGCAGTCCTTATGGGAAACTGTAACCCCTTCTTCTTTACAGTTAATACACTCATACTTTTGGCTGTCAAAGCCTACTGTGCATTCTCTAGTGGAATGTTTCCCAGCACACTTACCACACCAAGAATGTAGTATTCCACAGGCTACTGCCACATGGCCATAGTGTTGGCATTTGTAACACCTACGTTGTGGGGGTAGGTACACGTCGATGGGTAGGAAACGTAGGCCAGGCACCCAGATATTTCGGGGGAGGGGCACAGGGCCTACCCAACTGGCAATAATTTGGGATTTTCCTTTAAGTCTCTTGGGCTTGACGATATGCTCGCTTAGAGTCAAATGGGATGGGTTCATGTCGAGAGGGTATCCAAATATTATGATACTGACCCCTTTTTTAAAGTGATACGTGTCTGATGGAGGGCGAAGCAGCTTACTATCCCCATAGGTAGATCACTGATCAGTTATTTGTTCTGTTCCAAAAACACAAAGTTGTGTGAGTTTTTTCCAAAGTGGATTCTCGCCTTCAGATGTGCATTTACTGCTGCTATTAGCCATGCACACCTACCCTGCAGCAGGGTGTTGTCAGGGAAGTTCAGCTTAACACAGTCTTTCTTAGAAGAAAGGCATTTTGCACCCTGTGTGCACCATGGACGTCTAAGTTCACATTGCCTACGAGTCAAGTGAGCCTGACTACGTCGGCGCTCTAGCCTTTCTCACTTTTCCTTCTTTGTTTACTTATAAAGATCTGGAATCTATCATCATTGTCATCACCTGCAGAAATATATTCGTCTGTGACAGTTGCCATGTTTGCCTGTGATGATAGCTCATGTAAGGTGAGACATGATAATGATATATAAAATACTGCGAGGAATAGATAAGGAGGAGGAGGTGTTGATTCACCGGGAATTCTCCCGGCCCGGGTCTTTACCAGATGGCGACCCGGCTTCGGCTCCCTGGCGTGGGAGTGTCAGAGACCTATGTCTCCCATGGGAGGGGATACCCCTCATCGGCGGGACCAACTGGCCCCAGGCCTAGCCACATTCCCCACCAGCACGAGCCATGGAGGTAGATAGATGCTAGGCCTCTCTGGTCTGCCACCTTCCCTAACGGGAAGGGCAGGCTTACGAGCTGCAGATGGTAGCAAGCTCCAGCCTTGGCACCTACCCTGCCCTAGAAGGGCTGGGCATGGTGATCAGACTATTCAACTGCCTTTCAGCTTATATAAGGGGGATTACCAATAAACCCCTGGCTGTCTTCAAAAAGGCGATGGACAGGCACCTAAAGTCAGTACCTGACCAGCCGGGCTGTGATTCTTACGTCGGGTTGTGTTCGGCCAACAGTAACAGCCTGGCTGATCAGGTTTTGATCCACCATGAGGCCTTGTCACAGACCGGACCGCAGGGGCGTTGATCCCCGAAACCTTTTACATGTATAGGTATTATTATTACATATAAGAGTATGTATAGGTGCAATATTAAATTTATCATAGTTTACCCTAAAAAATTATCCAAGTTTTTCTTATTTAAAATATCACAAAAAGTTGAATACGTATGTTGTATTATTACAAAGTTCTTGTTTTTCTTGATTCGCCGGTACTCTCCCGGCCCTGGTCTTTTCCAGATGGTGATCCGGCCTTGGCTCCCTGTCTTGTTATACGTTACTTGAATCTAACCCGATTCCTTTCTATTCTCAATGCATCTAACTCATACGGATTTATTGATTTTCCACTGATATTAATTATAGTGTTTTTTCTGAAAGAATTTATTTGTTTTTATTAATTTAAATTTCTGTATAAAAATATCTATTGAATTTTATTAAAAAGTCTAAACATCGTTTTGTAGTAATATAATATTTACATAAGATAATGGAGTAACATCTATAAATTATAAGAGTTCTACACTTTATGAGGTACTTAGCAAGAAACTATGAATCCAGCCGTCCCCAAATCTTAATTATTTTTGGTGTCCTTTTTGAGGACCTATAATTATCCACGAATTTAATTTGTGTAAAATAACTATATCAGGCTCCGGTACAAAAACAGTGACCGATCTTCTGATGAAGACCACTATCGAGTATTGAGCTAAAGTTAAAATTGTGAAAATGATGTATCTTGCTTATATTAGATCATTGGTTGATTATGCTGCGCCACTACTTGCTCTTGTGTCTGACTGGAAGCTTGGAGGGCTGGAAAAACTGCAGAACGAAGCAATGAGGATCATTTTAGGATGCCCTCGTACTGCCAAAATTTTCAATATGCAGAAAGAACTTGATATTCCAAGCATCAGAGATCGTGTTACTGAAAGAAATATCCTAATTGGGGTTAATATGCTCAGGCAAGCCCATTCAAACCTTTGCACAGAAGCCCTCCAAACTTTCCTCAGCACTGGTGAACAACAGCACACTCTCTCACAAATTATTTACGTTGATTGTTCTGTTCACCAATCCACTGGTGCAGCTGGTAGTGATGCTGTTGTCATACAGAGTGATGGCTCTCTTAAAGAAATTGGAGCACGCATCAATAACTGGGCCTCTACCCTTCAGACAGAACTGTTTGCCATACTCCTTGCACTCAAATGCGTCCATGTATCTAAGGTTGACTCTCTAATTGTAACTGATTCTCTGTCATCCATAAATGCTCTCAACTCATCAAGTATAACTTGTAGCATGCTCGTGTCAGAAGCCAGGCACAGGTATGGTAGGATTCTGGATAGTAGAGTCAGAGTGCACATGCTGTGGATTCCATCTCACATTGGTCTTCAGATGCATGATAGAACTGAAAAATTGGCTAAGTTTTATGCTTTGAAAGAGGGGATAGATTACAATCTTGGCTTGTCAGTTAGCAGTTTGAGAACAATAATACGAAAAGAACTTCAACTGAATTTTATTGACTTAAGACTCAGGGAGTTTGACACCAGTCAGTCCATCTATCATCATTCTATCATGCAGGAGGAGCATGTCTATGGTGCATCCAACAAAATAAGCAGACTCTTGGATGTCACTACCGCCCGCCTCCGGCTGGGTTACAAGTATCTTTGGCAGGTTAAATCACCACCACCAGATGTAGACCAAACAAGATGTAAACTTTGCCAGTTGGATTATTGTCACACCCTGCGTCATTATGTACTGGAGTGCGATAAAATTAATGAATTCAGAGACTACTCATTCAGAAATGTTCAAGATATGTCAAAGTATTTTATCCACAGTGGTATATTACAGACCATTCTGGAAAAATACCCTGACTTTGCTCCCTGTAAATAAAGCATTGCCACGTGTGTTAGTTACCATTTTGTCCTAGGCACATGTCGATTAGACACTAGGCCTGTTGTATGTATGTGTGTGTGTCTGTTAGTTACCATTTTGTCCTACGCACATGTCGATTAGACACTATCCCTGTTGTATGTATGTGTGTGTGTGTAACGAAACACTTCGAAATGTTTCGGCCCCGCCGGGAATTGAACCCGGGCCCTTCGTGCGTGAAGCAAGAGCGCTAGCCACCATGCCATCAGGGTGTATGTGTGTGTGTGTGTGTGCGTGTTGATTGCCATTTTGTCCTATGCACATGTCGATTGAAGGCTGGGCCTGTTGTTAGTTACCATTTTGTCCTAGGCACATGTCGATTAGACACTAGGCCTGTTGTATATGTGTGTGTGTGTGTGTAAGGAAACACTTCGAAATGTTTCGGCCCCGCCGGGAATTGAACCCGGGCCCTCCGTGCGTGAAGAAAGAGCGCTAGCCACCATGCCATCGGGGCGTGTAGTGTACTCACCTAATTGTGGTTGCAGGGGTCGATACTCAGCTCCTGGCCCCGCCTCTTCGCTGTCCGCTACTGGGTCTCTGCTATCCCTGCTCCATGAGCTTTATCATACCTCGTCTTAAAACTATGTATGGTTCCTGCCTCCACTATATCTATCTCTAGACTATTCCACTTCCTGACTACTCTGTGGCTAAAGAAATGCTTCCTAACATCCCTTTGACTCATCTGAGTCTTCAGCTTCCAGTTGTGTCCCCTTGTTTCTATGTTCCCTCTCTGGAACATCCTGTCACTGTTTACCTTGTCGATTCCCCACAGTATTTTGTATGTTGTTATCATGTCTCCTCTGACCCTTCTTTCATCCAGTGTTGTTAGTCCTATTTCCCTCAACCTTTCCTCATAGGACAGACCCCTGAGTTGTGGAACTAACCTTGTCGCAAACCTTTGCACTTTCTCTAGTTTCTTTACGTGCTTGACCAGGTGTGGGTTCCAAACTGGTGCTGCATATTCTAGTATGGGCTTGACGTACACGGTGTACAGTGTCTTGAACGATTCCTTGTTAAGGTAACGGAATGGTAATCTTAGGTTTGCCAGTCGCCCATATGCTGCCGCAGTTATCTGGTTGATGTGTGCCTCCGGAGACGTGCTTGGCATTATACTCACCCCAAGGTCTTTCTCCTTTGCCGAGGTTTGTAGCCTTTGCCCGCCTAGCCTGTACTCTGTCAGCGGTCTTCTTTGCCCTTCTCCGATCTTCATGACTTTGCATTTGGTGGGATTGAATTCGAGAAGCCAGTTGCTAGACCAGATGTCAAGCTTGTCCAGGTCTGTTTGAAGTCCTGCTTGGTCCTCCTCCAATGTGATTCTCCTCATTAATTTCACATCATCTGCGAACAGAGACACTTCTGAGTCTATCCCATCCGTCATGTCATTTACATATACCAAGAATAACACTGGTCCTAGGACTGACCCCTGCAGTACGCTGCTCGTCACAGGCGCCCACTGTGATACCTCATCACGCACCATGACCCGTTGTTGCCTCCCTGTGAGGTATTCCCTGATCCATTCCAGTGCCCTTCCTGTTATACATGCTTGTTCTTCCAACTTCTTTACTAATCTCATGTGAGGAACTGTGTCGAAGGCCTTCCTGCAGTCCAGGAAAATGCAATCAACCCACCCTTCTCTCTCTTGCCTTACCTCTGTTACTTTATCATAGAACTCTAGGAGGTTTGTTACACAAGATTTTCCTTCCCGGAATCTGTGCTGTCTGGTGTTTATTATCCTGTTCAGCTCGAGGTGCTCCACCATTCTTTTCCTGATGATTTTCTCCAGGACTTTGCACACTATACATGTAAGTGACACCGGTCTATAGTTAAGTGCCTTTTTTCTGTCTCCTTTTTTAAAGATGGGGACTACATTGGCCTTCTTCCATACCTCAGGTAACTGCCCATTTTCAAGGGATGTGTTGAATATTATGGTAAGTGGCACACTCAGTACCTCAGCTCCTTCCCGAAGAACCCACAGGGAGATATTGTCTGGACCCATCGCCTTTCAGGTATCAAGGTCACTGAGTAACTGCTTCACCTCCTCCTCAGTTGTGTGTATGCCCTCTAGCACTTGATACATCCCTTGTTGGTGACGCACCCCATCCTGTCTACCCAGCTGCCTTCCTTCCTCCACTGTGAATACTTCCTTAAACCTCAAGTTAAGCTCCTCACATACCTCTTGATCGTTACTTGTGAGTTCCCCATCTTCTCTCCTCAGCCTTATCACCTGGTCTTTAACTGTTGTCTTCCTTCTGATGTGACTGTACATCAGTTTCGGGTCGGACTTAACTTTCGATGCTATGTCATTTTCGTACTGTTTCTGGGCCTCCCTCTGTACCTGTGCATACTCGTTTCTAGCTCTTCTACTAATCTCTTTGTTTACTTGGGTTCTTTGCCTTATGTACCTTTTCCATTCTCTGACTCTCTGAGTCTTTGCCTCCCTGCACGTTTGGGTAAACCAGGGGCTCTTTCTGGCCTTCCCGTTTGATCTTTTTCCTCTGGATATAAACCGTTCCTCTGCCTCCTTGCACTTTGCCCCTACGTATTCCATCATTTCACTTATTGTCTGTCCGTCCATTTCCCTTTCCCACTGAACCTCCTGCAGGAAATTCCTCATGCCTGTGTAGTTTCCTCTTTTAAAATCTGGTTTGTCTCTTTCGGTACCGCTTTCCCTCTCCACCTGTAGCTCTACAATGTACTCAAAGCTCAGCACCATATGGTCACTGGCTCCCAGGGGGCTCTCGTGTGTTATCTTTTCAATATCTGAGCTGTTCAGGGTGAATACAAGGTCCAGTCTTGTTGGTTCATCTCCTCTCACTCTGGTCATGTCCCTGACATGTTGGTGCATCAGGTTATCCAGTACCGCATCCATCTTCTTGGCTCTCCAAGTTTCTGGACCCCCACGTGGTTCTTGGTTCTCCAAGTCAATCTCCCTGTGGTTGAAATCGCCCATGACCAGTAGCTTTGCTCTGCTCATGTGCGCTTTTCTTGCCACCTCCGCCAGAGTGTCCACCATCGCTCTGTTATTCTCATCATATTCCTGGTCTCCTGCAGTTCTGTGGTGGGTTATACATCACTGCAATGATTATCTTGTGCTCCCCAGACTGGATGGTACCTACTATGAAGTCCCTTTCTCTACACACCTCCATTCATTCCATTTCTTCGAATCTCCAGCGGTTCCTTACAAGCAGTGCGACCCCTCCTCCCCCCCTGCTCCTTCTATCTTTCCTCAGGATCTGATATCCCTGTGGGAAGATTGCATCTGATACTGTCTCATTTAGTTTAGTTTCTGTGACAGCTATGATGTCTGGGGACACCTCACCTATTCTTTCATTCCACTCTTCATACTTATTCGTAATTCCATCCGTGTTTGTGTACCAAACCTTCAACCTTGTTTCCAATACTGTGTCCCTGGGGAGAGTGCCACAGAACTTGACAGACGCATGCCTTTCTGACATCACCACGACGCCAAATGACTTCGAAAAGGCAATAAATGACATGCCCATGCACTCCGCTCCAGGCCCAGACTCATGGAACTCCGTGTTTATCAAGAACTGCAAGAAGCCCCTATCACATGCTTTTAACATCCTATGGAGAGGGAGCATGGACACTGGGATCGTCCCGCAGCTACTAATAACAACAGACATAGCCCCGCTCCACAAAGGGGGCAGTAAAGCAATAGCAAAGAACTACAGACCAATTGCGCTAACGTCCCATATCATAAAAATCTTTGAAAGGGTTCTAAGAAGCAAGATCGCCACCCATCTTGATACCCATCAATTGCACAACCCAGGATAGCATGGGTTTAGAGCAGGCTTCTCCTGTCTGTCCCAACTACTGGACCACTACAACAAGGTCCTGGATGCTCTAGAAGATAAACAGAATGCAGATGTTATATACACAGATTTTGCAAAAGCCTTTGACAAGTGTGACCATGGCCTCCACTCCATTTCAACAGATATTAGAGCCAGAAAAAAAGACCCCCATACCACCAATACCACCAATCCAACTACATTCATCTTTGCTAATATACAGGGTCTAAAGCCAGTAACAAACAACAAGGTACCTTATATTCGTGGACTACTTACAGAGTCAAATGCTATGTTTGCGGCTTTCACAGAGACCCACATAAGAGATCACTTGGACAATGAAATATGGATCCCGGGCTACAACCTATACAGGTGTGACATAGTGAACAGGCAAAAAGGGGGGTTGGCCTGTATATCACAGAGTCACTTATATGTTCAGAACTAATAAATGCCTCAAATGATGTAGTTGAAGTATTAGCAATAAAGGTCGAGAATCAAAACCTGGTCATCGTGGTTGTCTACAAGCCCCCGGATGCAACGTCCCAACAATTCCAGGAACAGCTTCAACCTATACAGGTGTGACAGAGTGAACAGGCAAAAAGGTGGGGTTGGCCTGTATATCACAGAGTCACTTATATGTTCAGAACTACTAAAGGCCTCAAATGATGTAGTTGAAGTATTAGCAATAAAGGTCGAGAATCAAAACCTGGTCATCGTGGTTGTCTACAAGCCCCCGGATGCAACGTCCCAACAATTCCAGGAACAGCTTCTGAAAATTGACCACTGTATGGAAAATCTTCCAGCTCCTGCGCCCAACATCTTGCTACTGGGGGATTTCAACCTCAGGCACCTAAAATGGAGGACCATTGCAAACAATGTGGTAGCAGAGATAACACCAGGAGTCAGTTCAGATGAAAATTCACACATGCATGAACTTTTAAATCTCTGCACCAAGTTCACCTTAAACCAGCAAATAGTGGAGCCCACAGGATTAGAGAATACGCTGGACCTCATCTTCACCAACAATGATGATCTGATACGAAATGTCATCATATCAAAAACAATATACTCAGATCACAACATAATAGAGGTCCAGACATGCCCCAGATCAACAAAATGTGATCAGCCGCGAGGGAGCTTTCTCCAAATTGAACTTCAATAACAAAAACATAAGGTGGGACCAAGTAAACCAAGTCCTAAATGATATAAACTGGGAAGATTGCCTAAGCATCACGGATCCCAACCTATGTCTAGAACAAATTAACTCTGTGGTACTTGAGGTTTGCTCAAGGCAAATTCCCTTAAGGAAAAGGAAGAGAAGATGCAAACTAGAAAGAGAGAGGCGCTCCCTATACAGGCGAAGGCAAAGAATAATGGGGCGGCTACAGGAGGCCAATATCTCTGAAATACGTAGGGAGACACTAGTCAGAGAAATAGCAAACATTGAATTAAAACTAAAAGAATCTTACAGGAATCAAGAGACACGGGAAGAACTAAAAGCCATAAATGAAATTGAAAGAAACCCAAAGTATTTCTTTTCCTATGCAAAATCAAAGTCGAGAACAACAACCAGTATTGGGCCCCTACTTAAACGGGATGGGTCCTACACAGATGACAGCAAGGAAATGAGTGAGTTACTTAAGTCCCAGTATGACTCAGTTTTTAGCGAGCCACTAACCAGACTGAAAATCGAAAACCTAAATGAATTCTTTATGAGTGCCACAGAATTGGACAGACGCATGCCTTTCTGACATCACCACGACGCCAAATGACTTCGAAAAAGCAATAAATGACATGCCCATGCACTCTGCTCCAGGCCCAGACTCATGGAACTCCGTGTTCATCAAGAACTGCAAGAAGCCCCTATCACATGCTTTTAACATCTTATGGAGAGGGAGCATGGACACTGGGGTCGTCCCGCAGTTACTAAAAACAACAGACATAGCCCCACTCCACAAAGGCGGCAGTAAAGCAATGGCAAAGAACTACAGACCAATAGCGCTAACGTCCCATATCATAAAAATCTTTGAAAGGGTTCTAAGAAGCAAGATCGCCACTCATCTACATAACCATCAATTACACAACCCAGGGCAGCATGGGTTTAGAGCAGGTCGTTCCTGTCTGTCCAAACTACTGGACCACTACGACAATGTCCTGGATGCTCTAGAGGACAAACAGAATGCAGATGTTATATACACAGACTTTGCAAAAGCCTTTGATAAGTATGTCCATGGTGTGATAGCACACAAAATGCGTGATAAAGGAATAACAGGAAAAGTTGGTAGATGGATCTATAATTTCCTAACAAGTAGAACACAAAGAGTAGTAGTCAATAGAGTAAAGTCTGAGGCGGCTACAGTGAAAAGCTCTGTTCCACAAGGCACAGTACTCGCTCCCATCCTGTTCCTCATCCTTATATTGGACATAGACAGGGATATCAGCCACAGTGCCGTGTCTTCCTTTGCAGATGACACCAGAATCTACATGACAGTGTCCACCATTGAAGACACTGCAAGACTCCAAGCAGACATCAACCAAATCTTTAAATGGGCTGCAGAAAACAATATGAAGTTCAATGATGACAAATTTCAATTACTCCGATATGGAAAACGTGAGGAAATTAAAATTTCATCGGAGTATAAAACAAATTCCAACCACACAATAGAGCAAAAAAATAATGTCAAAGACCTGGGAGTGATCATGACAGAGGATCTCACCTTCAAGGACCATAACACTGTAGCAATCGCATCTGCCAGAAAAATGACAGGATGGATAATGAGAACTTTTAAAACCAGGGATGTCAAGCCCATGTTGACACTTTTCAGGTCGCTTGTTCTATCTAGGCTGGAATATTGCTGCACACTAACTGCACCTTTCAAGGCAGGTGAAATTGCTGACCTAGAAAATGTACAGAGAACCTTCACGGCACGCATAACTGCAATAAACCACCTCAATTACTGGGAACGCTTGAAGTTCCTAAACCTGTACTCCCTGGAACGCAGGCGGGAGAGATACATTATTATATACACTTGGAAAATCCTAGAGGGATTAGTACTAAACTTGCACACGAGTGTCACTCCCTACGAAAGCAAAAGACTCGGCAGACGATGTAACATCTCCAAAATGAAAAGCAGGGATGCCACTAGCACGTTGAGAGACAACACAATAAGTGTCAGGGGCCCAAGATTGTTCAACTGCCTCCCAGCATACATCAGGGGGATTACTAACAAACCCCTGGCTGTCTTCAAGCAGGCACTGGACAGGCACCTAAAGTCTGTACCTGACCAGCCAGGCTGTGGTTCGTATGTTGGACTGCGTGCGGCCAGCAGTAACAGCCTGGTTGATCAGGCTCTGGTCCAACATTAGGCCTGGTCACGGACCGGGTCGCAGGGGCGCTGACCCCTGGAACTCTCTCCAGGTAAACTCCAGGTTTATCGCAGTCATGTGTGCCGTGAAGGTTCTCTGCACATTTTCAAGGTCAGCAATTTCACCCGCCTTGAAAGGTGCAGTTAGTGTGCAGCAATATTCCAGCCTAGAACAAGCTATCTGTAATCCTTTGACTATGGCCCACAGGATGGGTATGAGGTACATAATAAAGATGTGAAACTAAGTTATTCGCATTATCAACCTAAGGTTCATGGTTTAATATTAATCTTTATCATGTATCCTGTACCCATTATGTGGGTGGTAGTCAAAAGATTACAGTTTCATAATGGGTCCAAGGACTATATCTCAACATTACAGTGGATATAATGGGTCCAGTGACTGTACTTCAACATTACAGGGCACATAATAGGTCCGGTAACTGGGCACCAAAGTTCTGATAGGTAGGTACATTTTTTTATTATTACCATTTTTTTCAGAATAGGATTTATGTTGTTTGGACTAGTTGTTGTTTGGACCTGTTGGTCAACTGATCTGCTTCTGAGGCGGTGTCCTGCCATAGGTGGTTTTCAGATGCTACTTTGTTAGATGTTGTAAGATATCATCAGTAAGGATGATTTTATCTATCTTAAACATAAACTGGCTCAAACTCATTTGCTGGAGGGCGACAACAACTTACTTTTGCCACTAGTCTGTCCGGCTAGACTTCCCAGAAAACACTCAGCTAGAGGACACATTAAAATGGAGGAGGTTTCGGGAGTCAACGCCCTCACGGCCCGGTCCGTAACCAGGCCTTGTGGTGGATCAGAGCCTGATCAGCCAGGCTGTTACTGCTGGTCGCACATAAACCGAAGTATGAGCCACAGCTCAGCTGGTCAAGTACTGACTTTAGGTGCCTGTTCAGCGCCTTCTTGAAAAGGAACTCTTCTGCCCACGAAAGGATTGCCACGCAAGATAAAAGAAGACGAACAACACTCCCCCACCCGGGGAGCCAATGCCTTTTATTTAGAATAATATCTTTATTTAGCACCCCATACCCATCCTGTGGGCGGTAGTCAATGCTGGGCCACTAAATTGGAAGAAACCCGGGCCGGGATCCATACCAGAAAATCACCTAGAATAGAATATTTAATTCCTGCTGGGTCACATCATGGACAAGACCTGGGACAGGACCATACCAGTGATCCACTTCAGTGTATACCTGGAGATCATTCTCAGCCCAGCTCTTCTAGAGGGAGGGTGTCTCTGTGCTGCGCCCTTGCGGTCTTTTGTGAAACTAGTTTGTTTTCACAAAATGGCGGAACGTGGAAAGAGGAGAGTGAATACAGTCTGTGTTGAGGTCCTTAAGGGTGCTGTTTATCCCAGCAATGCTGATGTTCTGCTTCCAGCTATAATCTGGGATGCTTATGGCATACAGCACGAAGAACTTTATGGTATATCATTAAATGGTACGTCCAGGATCTTTATTAAGCTGTTGACATTGAGTGTTTATGACGGAGTGGTAGACCGGTTCCAATATCGATGAGTAGAAGTGACCCCGGCAGTGGATGTTATATTGAAGGATGTCTCCAGATATCACTCGTGGATTCGTGTATGTAATGTCCCCTTTGAGGCCGGGGAACACGACATCCGGGAAGTATTTGAGAAATATGATGTCATCCATGAAGCTACGATGGGGCGTTGGACGCAGGGTTTCTACACCGGTTTCCCGGAGGGGTCGTTTAAACTTAAAATGACCTTGAGGCATCAAATTCCATCCTATGTGGTTATGGAAGACTTCAAAACGCAGGTTTATGTTATGTACTCGGGGCAACTGTGTATGTGCAACATATGTGGGTCCACAGGGCATATGGCAGTGGACTGTGCTGGAAGGACGTATCATCAGTCATATCGGCGTACTGACAACAATAGGCATGATAAGAAGGATGATGATAATGGACGGAGCTGTGAGGACATGGGCGTGGTGGAGTCAGCCAAGTGGAGTGAAGAGGTGGAGGCACTTCGGTGCAGTACTAAAGCATTCCATCATAGGATCATTGATTCTGTATAATGGAAATGCCTTTTAGGTTGTGACTTGACTCTAAAGTAGCAAAGACCAATTTAACCTGCTCACTCACTAACTGATATGTATCTAAATGAAGGTTGACAAGGAGCACTAAATGAAGGATGACCAGGAGCACTAAATGAAGAATTACCAGGAGCACTAAATGAAGGATGACAAGGAGCACTAAATGAAGGATGACCAGGAGCACTAAATGAAGGATGACCAGAAGCACTAAGTGAAGGATGACCCTCTATGTTGTTGAGTTTTGTTAATGCTTGTCATTAACATTATTAAATAATGGTGTACATTTTAGTGATGGCAGCCAGTACCGACCAGATGATCAAGTACACTTGTCAGCAAGACATTGAACCTACACAACAGGTATATACCCGTGCTGAGGCACGGGTATATACCTTACCTGATAGTGTGCTGCAGCAGGGGATTGTGGAGAATAAGGGGACCCCGGAACGATTGAGATTGGAATTGGAAGATTGCAGCATTTGTTACCTAGTCCTTTGGAGGATCTGACGATCCCGATTGTAAGTATGAGTGGAGTAGTGTCTGAGGAGAATGTGATGGAGACAGTGGAGAAGTGTGTGAATAAGGTTGTGGAGGATATAATCCTACCGGTCAAGGTTGTGAGTGCGGAGGTGCATTGTTCTAATGATGGTGAGGGCATGGAAGCCTCTGAATCCTCCAGAAAAAGGCCTGGTGAGCCTGAAGAGGAGGATGTATTAACACCTGCACAAAGGGCCAAGAAACCTTGGGTGGAGGTAGCCCGTGGGGGTAAGGGTGGTGTGAGATGCAAGGATGTTTGTATGGACAGTAAGAAGCATATGCATAGTGTGAATGATAAGACCAGTGATAAGGGTGTCAAGGCAGGGATTGTTAAAGATAGTGTGCAGAAATTGCAAAGACACCTTGGAAAACCCTCGATGCAACGTTCAGGTGCCTTAATATAAATGTCAATGGCCTCCGGTCTGAGGTCAAGAGGGGGTGGCTGGAGGTAACATTAAAAATGATGAAAGTAGATTTGTGTATAATACAGGAATATAACTATCGTGTTGGATATGAATATGAATGGGTTCCAGGCTAATTTCAAGGGCGGGGTGGCAATAGGAATCCGGGAGTCCAGTCTCTTTAGACTATTGACATGGGAGGAGGGAGGTGGGGGTAGGATGGTACGTGTAGAGGGATTCTGGGGTGACAATAGGGTGATGTTTGTGGGAGTTTACATGCCGGCCATGAATTGTAGGAAAGCGAAAAAAGATTTTATTAGGGAAACTTTGATATATGGGTTGCGTGGTATGCCAGTCATTACCATTATAGGAGGTGATTGGAACTGCGTAATTCGCCGCAAGGATGTAGAACCCCGTGGGCAGGCTGTGTATTGGGATTGCTAAGGGAAGTTTTAGGAGCGGTAGGTGTGGTGGACGTGGTGTGTGGTGATGGGTGGAAAGTTGAGCACACCTTTGTGAGACATGGGTACACCGCTCGCTTAGACAGGGTATATGTTTCCAAGACGGTGCATGTGCTACGTATACAAAATATAGATGTTGGGTTTTTGGACCATAGTGGTGTGTTGGTAGATTTAAATTGGATAGGAGTGGTGAAGACATATCAAAGTTTTTGGAAAATGAATGTGAGGTTTTTACATAACGATGGTAGCCGGGAAAATTTTGTGGAGTGGTGGGCAGTGCTATGGAGGGATGGGAAGCGGGAGGGAGACATCACACGGTGGTGGCATAAACAAGCAAAACAGGCTCTCAGAGATTACTATCGAAGGGAGGCTCAAATCGATGCTCAACACTGGTACGGATTACAGCATTATCTAGAGGAACAATTAAGGGGATATAATGATAGGAGAGCAGGGACACATCAGATGGAGGTGGTGGGATTAAAAGAACAGCTGCGCATGGTGCAGAATGAAAGGTTTCACGCTTTCAGGATAAAGGCAGGGATAGGGGATGTATTGTGGGGAAATCAGCCGTCAGTGACTGTTCTCCGTAAATTTCAGAAGAGGCTTTCAGATATGACAATACTGTCGGTGAGAGTGCATGAGGAGATTGGGAGTTATCAGATGGGGCAGGTACTTAGATCAACAGAGAGTATCAGCTGCTATGCTGATACGTGGTTTCAGGGATATTTACAGAGTAGAGAGGGTGGGGAAGAAGCCAGGGAGGCGGTATTAGCAGGTATTATGCCCAGAATAGACTGTTCTCCGTAAATTTCAGAAGAGGCTTTCAGATATGACAATACTGTCAGTGAGAGTGCATGAGGAGATTGGGAGTTATCAGATGAGGCAGGTACTTAGATCAACGGAGAGTATCAGCTGCTATGCTGATACATGGTTTCAAGGATATTTACAGAGTAGAGAGGGTGGTTAAGAAGCCAGGGAGGCAGTATTAGCAGGTATTATGCCCAGAATAGGGTAGAATGAATGGCGGGGTATGGATGATGTATTCCTGAAGAGGAAGTTTGGATTGCAATACAGGGGATGAAGGAACGTAAGGCACCCGGTATAGATGGATTGCCGAGTGACTTTTGTATTGTTAATTGGGAGGCGATGTGGGAATGTCTGATGAGTGTGTTTAATAGAATGAAGGATGATGGTGTCATGGGGGGACCAGAATATAGGAGTGGTGGTGCTGGTGCCAAAGGGAATGGAGGCGACAACAATAAAGAATTATCATGCTATATCTCTCCTATGCGCCGACTATAACATTTTTGCACGTATATTTGCTAATAGGAGGAAGCGTGTTTTGGGTGTTGTAATAGCATCAGGTCAACGGGGAATACTGGGGTGCAATATGAGGGAAGGGCATTGTCAAATTAGGGAATTTATTGAGAATAGAGCAGAGGGGGGGTGTTGGCGGTTGATTGAGAGGGTGCGTACGATTGTGTGGAAAGAGGAATGTTAGTGAAGGTAATGGAAAAACAGGGCTTTAGTAGTGGGGTCATTAGATGGGTTGAAACGTTGTATGCTGGTGCGTGTGTGCGTGTACAGGTAAATGGGAAAGTGGGGAAGGAGGTTCGAATGGAGAGGAGTTTGCGACAGGGCTGACCCTGTCGCGACTTCTCTTGCATGTGTGCAAGACCCTTTATATAGATTGATACAGGATGGGGTAAGGGAAGATGTGGATGGGCTTGGCAATCGACAGGCATTACAGGGTATGTTGATGACACCACCATTTTAGTGGGGAATGCGGAGGGATTGGGTAATGTAGGGGCTATAATAGGAGTTTTGGGAGTGCAATGGGATTGAGAGTAAATAAAGCAAAATCGAAATTATTGGAGGTGGGGGCATGGGTAGGAGGGGCATTGGGAATAAGGTATGGATGGGTGATAGTTGACAGTTTGAAGATATGTGGTGTGGTATTCTGTATGGATGTGTGTAAAGCTAGGATATTAAATACGGAGGTGGTAGTAGGTGCGGCAGTAAGTAGAATGAGTGGGTGGAAGCCAGGGATGTAACACTGCTGCAAAGGGTCATTGTTGTGAATATGTTGTGTATCAATATCAATATCAATTGGTGGCGGAAGATGTCATAATACTGCAAAATCGAGTCATATGGTATATATAGGGATATGGGAAACATTGGTTGTCCAAGGAGGTGGTAATGGAGAGGCGGAGTGTGGGTGGTATGGGGTTGTTGTCATTGCAGCAGATGTTAATAGGGATGTATGTAAAACACAGATTTTTAGGTATGGCTGGGGTGGGAGGGAGAAAGGTGGGTAGGGTTATGAAAGAGGTTATGTGAGGATATGTTGCGTACACTCGTGGCTGTGAGGGAGCCGTCTAGGGTGAAGGTGAGTAAATTAGCGAGGGTGGGGAGAGGCAGGGGGGAGGGTCTAGGATTGGTATTAGGGGAGTTGGTGTTCCCTATGTATAACTGGAGGAGTGTATGGAGTAGTTTCGGGAAGTTGCGAATACCATCATTAGTAAGGGATACTGCGTATTGTTTTCTACATGGGATATTGGCTTCAAGGGAGGTGTTGTATAATATGGGATTGGTAAGGGAACGAGCGTGTGAGTGGTGTGGGAGCAATGAAAATGCGTATCATGTGGTTTATTTTTGTGAGGAGCTAGGGCATCTGAGGTTATGGTTTGGAAGGGTGCTTCGATTGATGGGAGGGGGGATTAATGGTGCTGAGAGTATTAAGCTTTGATATTGTGGGAGTTAGTAAAGAGGTGAGGCAAGCGATTATGTATTTGGCTGTCGATTTTATATATATATCTCGTGGTCAATGAGACAACTTAGAGGAGCGATCAGGATCAGGGCCATGGCCGCATGTTTTTATAGGATGTGTCTAAGAAATCGGGGTATATATGGGAGAGCATGGGAGAGGGCTTTTCCTGAGGCATATAGAGAAATAACGGTGGGGAAATTGTTAGAGTTAAGGTAATACAGTATACAGGGGACTGGACTCTCAGGTGAGGTGGGGATAAATTTGTGTGTGAGTTGTAAATCTTTGTGTGATGGGGGCGTATGAATGAGGGGAAGGGGGAAGGAAGGTGACGGATGACGTTGATTATGACTTCATGACATGGGTATGCATGGGATGAGAGGCTGGGGAGGGTGGGGGGTTACGTAAAGGGAATAGCATCGGTGGTTTTCACAGAGTCTCTATGGACATGGTAATGCACAGGCTTAGTGCTTCTGTTCATAATTATATATGTTTTGTTCATTATTTAGGAGTCCAATTGGTTGCATTTACGTTTAAGCATGTAAAGCTTGCCTTTAAGGATCACTGGTAGTATGAGTGATGGATATATGGAGTTTGGTTATGTGAAATCTTATCACAGGTGCCCTTAAGGGTGACGGTATATTGTATAATCTATGTTATGGCATCGGGTTTCCTATTGGTTGCGATGCCTATTAACACTTCAAGAACTTAATTGTCAATTATGCTAGAAATTAATGTTATATACGTATTTGTTTGTTCTATTGGGATCTTGGTGATCCTTTGTGTATGGTATACATTTGGTTAGAATGTACTGGCTTAATTGTATATGTTAGTGCGTTGAGTTAGAATCATATTGAGATGTATTTAATTTAGGCCATGTAATGAGGAGGGGTTTCCTGGTAGCAGGATTGGCTACTTGGCTGGAATAACTGTGCTCTTACAGCACGGGGATTGTACCAGGTGCGGACCTGAGTATACGGAGAAGACGATATAATGTACATATGTTAGGATGTATATGGAGAGAAAAAGATAGGTTAAGAGAGTGGTGAAGCAATGTAAAAAGAGAGCAAATGAGAGAGTGGGTGAGATGGTATCAACAAATTTTGTTGAAAATAAGAAAAAGTTTTGGAGTGAGATTAATAAGTTGAGGAAGCCTAGGGAACATATGGATTTGACAGTTAGAGGTATAGAGGTATCGGGAAGATGGAGGGAATATTTTGAGTTGTTAAATGTTGATGAAGACAGGGAAACTGTGATTTCGTGTATAGGGCAAGGAGGAATAACATCTTGTAGGAGTGTGGAAGAGCCAGTTGTGAGTGTGGGGAAGTTCGTGAGGCAGTGGGTAGAATGAAAGAGGGTAAGGCAGCTGGGATTGATGGGATAAAGATAGAAATGTTAAAAGCAGGTGGGGATATAGTTTTGGAGTGGTTGGTGCTATTATTTAATAAATGTATGGAAGAGGGTAAGGTACCTAGGGATTGGCAGAGAGCATGTATTGTTCCTTTGTATAAAGGCAAAGGGGACAAAAGAGTGCAAAAATTATAGGGGGAAAAAGTCTGTTAGTGTACCTGGTAAAGTGTATGGTAGAGTTATTATTGAAAAAATTAAGAGTAAGACAGAAAGCAGGATAGCAGATGAACAAGGGGCTTTAGGAAAGGTAGGGGTGTGTAGACCAAGTGTTTACAGTGAAACATATAGGTGAACAGTATTTGCATAAGGGTAAAGAGGTTTTGTGGCCTTTATGGATTTGGAAAAGGCGTATGATAGGGTGGATAGGGAGGCAATGTGGCAGATGTTGCAGGTGTATGGAATAGGAGGTAGGTTACTGAAAGCAGTGAAGAGTTTTTATGAGGATAGTGAGGCTCAGGTTAGAGTGTGTAGGAAGGAGGGACTATTTCCCAGTAAAAGTGGGCCTTATACAAGGATGTGTGATGTCACCGTGGTTGTTCAATATATTTATAGATGGGGTTGTAAGAGAAGTGAATGCGAGGGTCTTGGCAAGAGGTGTGGGGTTAAAGATAAAGAATCAAATACAAAGTGGGAGTTGTCACAGTTGCTTTTTGCTGATGACACTGTACTTTTGGGAGATTCTGAAGAGAAGTTGCAGAGGTTGGTGGATGAATTTGGTAGGGTGTATAAAAGAAGAAAATTGAAAGTGAATATAGGAAAGAGTAAGGTGATGAGGATAACAAAAAGATTAGGTGATGAAAGATTGGATATCAGATTGGAGGGAGAGTATGGAGAAGGTGAATGTATTCAGATATTTCGGAGTGGACATGTCAGCAGATGGGTCTATGAAGGATGAGGTGAATCATAGAATTGATGAGGGGAAAAGGGTGAGTGGAGCACTTCGGAGTCTGTGGAGACAAAGAACCTTGTCCATGGAAGTAAAGAGGGGAATGTATGAGAGTATAGTTATACCAACACTTTTATATGGGTGTGAAGCATGGGTGATGAATGTTGCAATGAGGAGAAGGCTGGAGGCAGTGGAGATGTCATGTCTGAGGTCAATGTGTGGTGTGAATATAATGCAGAGAATTCGGAGTTTGGAAATTAGGAGGTGCGGAATTACCAAAACTATTATCCATACTATCGAGAGTGTATAAATCTGTAGTGGAGGGAAGGAGGGGTAGGGGTTGGCCTAGGAAAGGTTGGAGGGAGTGGGTAAAGGAGGTTTTGTGTGCGAGGAGCTTGGACTTCCAGCAAGCATATGTGAGCATATTTGATATGAGTGAATGGAGACAAATGGTTTTTAATACTTGACATGCTGTTGGAGTGTGAGCAAAGTAACATTTATGAAGGGATTCAGGGAAACTGGCAGGCCGCACTTGAGTCCTGGAGATGGGAAGTACAGTGTCTGCACTCTGAAGGAGGGTGTTAATGTTGCAGTTTTATAACTGTAGTGTAAAGCACCCCTCTGGCAAGACAGTGATGGAGTGAATGATGATGAAAGTTTTCTTTTCAGGCCACCCTGCCTTGGTGGGAATCGGCCGATGTGTTAATAATAATAAAAAATGTTAGGATGTGTTGTTAGTAGACACCTATTTTTGGTGAAGCTTAATTGTTGGGGATCCCATTTTGAAAAGATCCTGACCTTTTAGTTCTGATTAGTACATTAAGTGGCAGGTTCTGATTGATGGGCCATGGTGTTTCAATAATATAATAACTCATAAGGATATGTCCGGACATTGCATAATGTGATTGTCATTCTACGTTACTTAGTAGCGTTGCAGCGATGCCCATACTTAAAAGATAAAGATAAAGATTTTATTTCTTTGTAAAGGTTACAATGTGTAATTACAATTTTGGTTTGCTAAATACAAAGAAAGCCACTATCATGCCGGGGCATTTCAGGCAGACTTATTGTGAGAAGTTTTATGATACAGCTGATTCATTGTTCCAAAAATTGTGGTCAGTTGTACAAGTGTATATTATCATAAATATGTTTATTCTTAGGGGGCCTTGGTGACCCTTTATGTGTAAGTTATTACATAGTTGCCTTTGATGAGGCATGTGCAAATTGTGTAGAGGAAAGGTGCTGACCCATAGTGTTTTTCTGTGATGGAGGAACAATGATTAGATTACAGGGTTTGTATCAGGTCAGTGGACCTTAATTGATCCCTATATAGGGGAGGGGGAGGAATTTTTGGTAGCTAGATGGCTACAGGAATGGTTACCAAATGTGCTATTGTGTATGGTGTTTACAATCAGGTGTACCTGTGGGTACGTATCTTTCTGATGTATACGACTGGGGGTTGTCATATATAGAGGAGTGATGTAGTATATACATGTATATGTGAAGTGTATTAGCTAATAAAAATTTATTTTGTAGCAGGGACAAACCTATATACTGGGGGGCTTTGTTATGGTTCTTATTGAGGTATGGTTATTTTTTGTTAATCTTATTGTAGTATGAGTTAAAGGTTATAAGCGCTGTCAGGCCTATGGGTCTCAATTATTATATGTCATATGTCTGGTGATGTATTTTGTTTTAATAAAAAATATAAAAAAAATACCTGGAGAGGGTTTCGGGGTCAACGCCCCCGCGGCCGGGTCTGTGACCAGGCCTCGAGGTGGATCAGAGCCTGATCAACCAGGCTGTTACTGCTGGCCGCATGTAGACTGACATATGAACCCAAGCCCCAATGGAAATAAGTCACTTTTGACTTTTTTGGGTTATCTTAGTTAGTTCAGACTCTCAGGTAAGGACCCACTAGGGGCGAGGGGAAAGTGGGGACAGAAGAAGAATAGCCGGTGAGAGGAAGAGCTTAAGTAGAAGAGCAAGAGTCAGGACTAAACCCAACAGTCTAACTATGATTTTTTGGGTTATCCTAGGTTCTCTACACATATGCTATAGACCAATAAGCCTAACCTCCATAGTGGGAAAATTTATGGAATCAATAATTGCCGAGGCAATTCGCAGCCATCTTGAAAAGCATAAATTAATCAAAGAATCTCAGCACGGTTTTACAAAAGGGCGTTCCTGCCTTACAAATTTAATAACTTTTTCACTAAGGTGTTTGAGGAGGTAGATCATGGTAATGAATATGATATTGTGTATATGGACTTCAGTAAGGCTTTTGATAGAGTCCCACATCAGAGACTATTGAGGAAAATTAAGGCACACGGAATAGGAGGAGAAATTTTTTCCTGGATAGAGGCATGGTTGACAAATAGGCAGCAGAGAGTTTGCATAAATGGGAGAAATCAGAGTGGGGAAGTGTCACAAGCGGTGTTCCACAGGGGTCAGTATTGGGCCCCTTGTTGTTCACAATCTACATAAACGACATAGATGAGGGAATAAATAGCGACATAAGCAAGTTTGCCGATGACACCAAAATAGGCCGTCCAATTCATTCAAATGAGGACATTAGAGCACTCCAGGAAGATTTGAATAGACTGATGCAGTGGTCGGAGAAGTGGCAGATGCAGTTTAATATAGATAAATGCAAAGTTCTAAATATTGGACAGGACAATAACCATGCCACATATAAACTAAATAATGTAGATCTTAATACTACTGATTGCGAAAAGGATTTAGGAGTTCTGGTTAGCAGTAATCTAAAACCAAGACAGCAGTGCATAAGTGTTCGCAATAAAGCGAACAGAATCCTTGGCTTCATATCAAGAAGCATAAATAATAGGAGTCCTCAGGTTGTTCTTCAACTCTATATATCCTTGGTTAGGCCTCATCTCGATTATGCTGCACAGTTTTGGTCACCGTATTACAGAATGGATATAAATGCTCTGGAAAACGTACAAGGAGGATGACTAAGTTGATTCCATGTATCAGAAATCTTCCCTATGAGGATAGACTGAGGGCCCTGAATCTGCACTCTCTAGAAAGGCGTAGAATTAGGGGGGATATGATTGAGGTGTATACATGGAAAACAGGAATAAATAAAGGTGATGTAAATAGCGTGCTAAAAATATCTAGTATTGACAGGACTCGCAGCAATGGCTTTAAGTTGGATAAATTCAGATTCAGGAAGGATATAGGAAAGCATTGGTTTGGTAATAGAGTTGTCGATGAGTGGAACAAACTCCCGAGTACAGTTATAGAGGCTAAAACGTTGTGTAGTTTTAAAAATAGGCTAGATAAATATATGAGTGGGTGCGGGTGGGTGTGAGTTAGACCTGGATGGGTCGGGGCATTGGCTTAAGCCGGTGGGAGATTTGGACCTGCCTCGCATGGGCCAGTAGGCCTGCTTCAGTGTTCCTTCTTTCTTATGTTCTTATGTTCTTATGTATTTGTGTATACCTGAATAAACTTACTTTTTCCCTGCTGGTCAGGTTCTTTAGATGCCTGTCTAGCGCCTTCTTGGAGACTGCCAGAGGTCTATTGGTGATCCCTCTTATGTATGTTAGGAGGCAGTTGAACAGTCTTGGGCCCCTGACACTTAATGTGTTATCTCTTAGCATACTTGTGGCGCCCCTGCTTTTCATTGGGGGGATGTTGCATCGCCTGCCGAGTCTTGCTTTCGTAGGGAGTGATTTTCTTGTGCAAATTTGGTAATAATCCCTCTAGGACTTTCCAGGTTTATATTATCATGTATCTTTCCCTCCTGCGTTCCAGGGAATACAAGTCAAGGAGCTTCAACCGTTCCCAGTAATTTAGATGTTTTATTGTACATATGTGTGCCGTGAAGGCTGTTCACTCTCCAGGTCAACAATTTCACCTGCCTTGAAAGGCGCCGTTAGTATACAGTAGTATTCTAGCTTAGTGAGAACAAGCGATTTGAAGAGAATCATCATGGACTTGGTGTTCCTAGTTTTGAAAGTTCTCATTATCCATCCTATCATTTTTCTAGCAGTTTAGTTTAGTTTTAGTTTGTTATCTTTATTATGCACCCATACCCATCCTGTGGGCGGTAGCAGATATGGTGGATACATTGTTGTGATCTTTAAAGGCGAGATCCTCTGACATTATCACTTCCAGGTCCTTCACATATATAATATAAATAATAATAATAATTAAATTTTAGCGTGATAAATGTTTGTCTTCCAGTTCCTATTTAATTAGTATAAGAATATAAATGCGAATGAAATTTATAATCGTTTACCCTGAAAAACTTTATCTTAAATCACAAAAAAATTAAGAATCTTGTATTAATACAATGTAAACCATAAGTATCCCAGTGAAGACGTTAATGTGATATGAAGAAGAAGGAAGAATAATTTGGTGTGTATAAGTTCCTAATAACTTGTTATAACAATGGTTTAAAACCTACATTATTTCTTACTTTATCTTAAAATAACTACGTATGTAGTATACATACTTTAAAAGACCCGGGTCGGGAGAGTACCGTCGAATCAACAAAAAAAACTAATATGGCTAATGGTCGATCATAATGCCCAGCCCTTCTAGGGCAGGGTAGGTGCCAAGGCTGGAGCTTGCTACCATCTGCAGCTCGTAAGCCTGCCCTTCCCGTTAGGGAAGGTGGCAGACCAGAGAGGCCTAGCATCTATCTACCTCCATGCCTCGTGCTGGTGGGGAATGTGGCTAGGCCTGGGGCCAGTTGGTCCCGGCGATGAGAGGTATCCCCTCCCATGGGAGACATAGGTCTCTGACACTCCCACGCCAGGGAGCCGTAGCCGGGTCGCCCTCTGGTAAAGACCCGGGCCGGGAGAATTCCCGGTGAATCAACATCTCCTCCTAATGTGGCTAGGCCTGGGGACAGTTGGTCCCAGAAGATGAGGAGGTCCTTGTACCTCCTCCCATGGAACACATAGGTCTCACGACACTCCCAAGACAGGGAGCCAAGGCCGGGTCACCATCTGGAAAAGACCCGGGCCGGGAGAGTACCGGCGAAACAAGAACAACAACAACCCATGCGGGTTTAGCTCTTTCCCCTTTAATATTAATTATAGTGATTGTTTTCTAAGTGCATTTATGTTATTAACATAAATTTTTCTATAAAAATTTCTATCGAAATTTATAAAACGATTCTAAATACGTTTTGTAATAATGTAAGTTTTACATAAGATAATGGTGTAAAAGTATTAAATAATAAAAATTCCAAATATTAAACAAGATAAGTTAAATTTTAACGTAGCACTGATAAAGAGTACGCTGGGAAACACCCCAGTATATAATTTTGAAATCCTGATAAGGATCTATGGAATGCAAGAATTTCAGGATTTATATTATTTTAAACACTATATACATAATATATAGAGAGGTTGTTTAAACATGCCGATGTGTTATGATAAACAGGTACCGTCCGCAGGATGGGTATGTCTTCGACTCTGTCTGGTTAGCGGCTCGCTAAAAACTGAGTCATATTGGGACTTTAGTAGCTCACTCATTTCCTTGCTGTCATCTGTGTAGGACCCATCTCGTTTAAATAGGGGCCCAATACTGGATGTTCTCGACTTTGATTTGGCATAAGAAAAGAAATATTTTGGGTTTCTTTCAATTTCATTTATGGCTTTTAGTTCTTCTCGCATTTCTTGACTCCTGTAAGATTCCTTTAGCTTTAGTTCAATGTTTGCTTTTTCTCTGACCAGTGTCTCCCTTCGTATTACAAATATATTGGCCTCTTTTAGCTGCTCTGTTATTCTTTACCTTCACCTGTATAGGGAGTGACTTTCTCTTTCTAGTTTACATTTTCTCTTCCATCCCCTTAAAGAAATATGCTTTGAGCACAAAATCAACTTTATTTCTGATAATATTACAAAATGGGGTTTACATATTATGTTATTAATACATTTTATGAATTATTTATTACAAGAAGGCCAATAAGATGCCTAGGTATGCCTAGGCATTTCAGGCAGTTAATTTGTTCTAGACATAGGTTTGGATCCATGTTGCTTAGGCTATCTTCCTAGTTTATATCATATAGGACTTGGTTGACTTGATCCCACCTATTGTTTTTGTAATTGACGTTGAAATTGGTGAAGGCTCCCTTGTGACTGATCACATTTTGTTGGTCTGGGGCCCCGCGCATACATGTCTGAATTTCTATTATGTTGTGATCTGAGTATATTTTCTTTGATATGGTAATATTTTGTATCAGATCATCATTGTTAGTGAAGATGAGGTCCAGTGTATTCTCCAATCTTGTTGGCTCTATTATTTGCTGGTTTAAGGTGAATTTGGTTGCAGAGATTTTGACAGTGGTCTATTTTCAAAAGCTGTTCGTGGAATTATTGGGAAGTTGCATCCAGAGGCTTGTATACAACTACAATGACCAGGTTTTGGTTCTCGATCAACTACATCATTTGAGGCATTTAGTAGTTCCAAGCATAGAAGCGACTCTGACGTACAGGCCAACTTCCGCCTTTTGCCTGTTGACTCTGTCGCATCTGTATAGGCTATAACCCGGGATCCATATTTCATTGTCAATGTGATCCTTTATGTGGGTCTCTGTGAAAACCGTGAACATTGCGTTTAACTAAGCAGTCCACGGTTAGTTTGATATCTTTATTATGCACCCCATACCCATCCTGTGGGCGGTAGTCAAAAGATTACAGAGGTACATAATGGGTCCAGGTAATGAACTCACAAGTTACAAAGGTAATGAACTCACAAGTTTCAAAGGTAATGAACTCACAAGTTACAAAGGTATTGAACTCACAAGTTACAAAGGTAATGAACTCACAAGCTACAAAGGTAATGAACTCACAAGCTACAAAAGTATTGAACTCACAAGATACAAAGATAATGAACTCACAAGCTACAAAGGTAATGAACTCACAAGCTACAAAAGTAATGAACTCACAAGCTACAAAGGTAATGAACTCACAAGCTACAAAAGTATTGAACTCACAAGATACAAAGATAATGAACTCACAAGCTACAAAGGTATTGAACTCACAAGATACAAAGATAATGAACTCACAAGCTACAAAGGTAATGAACTCACAAGCTACAAAAGTAATGAACTCACAAGATACAAAGGTAATGAACTCACAAGTTATAAAGGTAATGAATCATGTAAGTAAATATACTTACTTACGTTTATACATGGTTACAATCATGAACAAATTATAAAGTAATGAGCAATTCACTAGTCTACACCCGGTCACAACTGTAATGAGTTCTTGGTGCAAATTTTAATTGTTGGGTCACACACACATACATACATATACACACACATACACATACACACACACACATACACATACACACACATACACATACACACTGCAAACAGACCTGGACAAGCTCGACATCTGGTCTAGCAGATGGCTTCTCGAATTCAATCCCTCCAAATGCAAAGTCATGAGGATCGGAGAAGGGCAAAGAAGACCGCTGACAGAGTACAAGCTAGGCGGACAAAGGCTACAAACCTCGGCAAAGGAGAAAGACCTTGGAGTGAGTATAACGCCAAGCACGTCTCCGGAGGCACACATCAACCAGATAACTGCGGCAGCATATGGGCGTCTGGCAAACCTTAGATTAGCGTTCCGTTACCTTAACAAGGAATCGTTCAAGACACTATATACCGTGTACGTCAGGCCCATACTAGAATATGCAGCACCAGTCTGGAACCCACACCTGGTCAAGCACGTAAGGAAACTAGAGAAAGTGCAAAGGTTTGCGACAAGGTTAGTTCCACAACTCAGGGGTCTGTCTTATGAAGAAAGATTGAGGGAAATAGGACTAACAACACTGAAGGAAAGAAGGGTCAGAGGAGACATGATAACGACATACAAAATACTGCGGGAATTGACAAGGTAGATAGTGACAGGTTGTTTCAGAGAGGGAACACAGAAACAAGGGACACAACTGGAAGCTGAAGACTCAGATGAGTCAAAGGGATGTCAGGAAACATTTCTTCAGCCACAGAGTAGTCAGGAAGTGGAATGGACTAGAGAAAGATATAGTGGAGGCAGGAACCATACATAGTTTTAAGACAAGGTATGATAAAGCTCATGGAGCAGGGAGAGCAGAGACCCAGTAGCAGACAGCGAAGAGGCGGGGCCAGGAGCTGAGTCTCGACCCCTGCAACCACAATTAGGTGAGTACACAGGAGCTATGTCTCGACCCCTGCAACCACAACTAGGTGAGTACACACACACACACACACATACTACAAAGGGATCTGGACAGGCTGCAAGCCTGGTCCAACAACTGGCTCCTGGAGTTCAACCCCACCAAGTGCAAAGTCATGAAGATTGGGGAAGGGCAAAGAAGACCGCAGACGGAGTACAGTCTAGGAGGCCAGAGACTGCAAACCTCAGTCAAGGAAAAAGATCTTGGGGTGAGTATAACACCAGGAACATCTCCTGAGGCGCACATCAACCAAATAACTGCTGCAGCATATGGGCGCCTAGCAAACCTAAGAACAGCATTCCGACATCTTAATAAAGAATCGTTCAGGACCCTGTATACTGTGTACGTTAGGCCTATACTGGAGTATGCAGCACCAGTTTGGAACCCACACCTAGCCAAGCACGTGAAGAAGCTCGAGAAAGTGCAAAGGTTTGCAACAAGACTAGTCCCGGAGCTAAGGGGTATGTCCTATGAGGAGAGGTTAAGGGAAATTGACCTGAAGACACTGGAGGACAGGAGAGATAGGGGGGATATGATAACAACATATAAGATACTGAGAGGAATTGACAAAGTGGACAGAGACAGAATGTTCCAGAGATGGGACACAGCAACAAGGGGACACAGTTGGAAGCTGAAGACTCAGATGAATCACAGAGATGTTAAGAAGTATTTCTTCAGTCACAGAGTTGTCGGGAA
This sequence comes from Cherax destructor, assembly GCA_009830355.1. Classification (NCBI taxonomy): domain Eukaryota; kingdom Metazoa; phylum Arthropoda; class Malacostraca; order Decapoda; family Parastacidae; genus Cherax; species Cherax destructor. The sequence goes on from WNWK01021565.1 coordinate 28,840, forward strand.
GTGGAATAGTTTAGGAAGCGATGTAGTCGAGGCAGGCTCAATACATAGCTTTAAGCAGAGGTATGATAAAGCTCATGACGCAGGGAGAGTGACCCAGTAGCGGCCAGTGAAGAGGCGGGGCCAGGAGCTATGACTCGACCCCTGCAAACACAACTAGGTGAGTACACATATACACACACACACACATACACATACACATTAGTGATGTATCGGATATTCGCATCCGCATCTGCGGAACATCCGCACAATTTCTTACATCCGTATCCGCATCCGCATCCGTATCCGCATTTCACAGCAAACAGATATCCGCATATACATCCACATCAACATCCGCGGAACATCCACACAATTTCTTACATCCGCATCTGCATTCGCATCCGTAAAATGAGTAAGACATCCGTATACACATCTGCATACCAGATATCTAAATTTTCCACATCCGATACATCCCTAATACACACACGCCCCGATGGCATGGTGGCCAGCGCTCTTGCTTCACGCACAGAGGGCCCGGGTTCAATTCCCGGCGGGGCCGGGAATTGAACACACACACGCCTGTGTCGATTAGACACAGGCCTAGTGTCTAATCGACATGTGCCTAGGACAAAATGGTAACTAACACGCTTTAAGAAGAGGTATGATAAAGCTCATGGCGCAGGGAGAGTGACCCAGTAGCGGCCAGTGAAGAGGCAGGGCCAGGAGCTATGACTCGACCCCTGCAACCACAACTAGGTGAGTACACACACACACGCACATACAACAGGCCCAGTTTTCAATCGGCATGTGCCTAGGACATACATACACACACACATACACACAGGCACGGTGAGTCAACGGTAAACACACACACACACACACAAACCAACAGTTGGGTTTGTCTTAGCCTAGATTAATAGTGTTACCTTTTTTTCTTTTTTGGAATTACAACTAGCAAATTTCAAGCACAATATTAGGCTAATATTCCTAACTTTCTGAAGTATTCCAAAAATGCTGGAAGTTCTCACAACAAGTAGATGTACCAGCTGAAACCTGACACGACGGTCACCCTCCGACCATACCATACCCTCCCATACTAACACTTCACCCCTCCCTACCTCTCTTCCTCCCTTTCTCCCCACACACACACCCTCCTCTCTCTCTCTCTCTCTCTCTCTCTCTCTCTCTCTCTCTCTCTCTCTCTCTCTCTCTCTTCTCTCTTTCTCTCTCTCTCTCTCTCTCTCTCTCTCTCTCTCTCTCTCTCTCTCTTCCTCTCTCTTCTCTCTCTCTCTCCTCTCTCTCCCTATCTCTCTCTCCCTCTATCTCTCCTCCTCTCTCTCTCCCCTCTATCTCTCTCTCCCCTATCTCTCCCCCTTATACCCTCTCTCCCTCTATCTCTCTCTCCCTCTCTCATCCCCTCCCCTCTATACCCTCCCTCCCCTATACCCCCCTCCTCCCTCTATACCCCCCCTTTATCTCTTCTCCCCTCTTATCTTTTCTGGGCTTGTCTTAGCCTAGCTTAGTATCACTACTCATTATAGAATTAGTACCAGCAAAATTCTAGCATAATATTAGAGAGTAGACCTTACCTCCTCTTCCCCCTATCTCCCTCACACACAAACCCTCCCTCTCTCTCTCTCTCTCCCTCCCCCTCTCTATACCTCCCTCTCCCCTCTATCTCCCTCTCTATACCTCCCTCTCCCCCTATCTCCCTCCCTCTCCCTACCTCTCTCTATCCCTCTCCCTCTCCCTACCTCTCTCTCACTCCCCTCTCCCTCCCTCTCCTCTATCTCTATCTCCCTCCCTCTACCTCCCTCTCTCTCCCTCTAACTATCTCTCTCTCTATTTATCTACCTCCCTCTCCTCTCTATCCCTCTATCCACCCTCTTCCACACTACCTCTAAGCTATCTCTCTCCCCCTCACCCCCTTCCCTATCCTTTCTCCTTTCTCTCTCACCCCCTTCCCTATCCTTTCTCCTTTCTCCCTCACCCCCTTCCCTATCCTTCTGCTTTCTCCCTTCTTCTGATACTCTCAATACATCCACAAGGGCACACCATGTGAATATGGGCGGCTCAGGGAGAGGGGTGTCAACAAGGAGGATGATGGCCGATTCAGGATGGCCACAGTGTCTACCTGGAGTCTACCTGGAGTCTACCTGGAGAGAATTCCAGGGGTCAACGCCCCCGCGGCCCGGTCAGTGACCAGGCCTCCTGTTGGACCAGAGCCTGATCAACCAGGCTGTTACTGCTGGCCGCACGCAGTCCAACGTACGAACCACAGCCCGGCTGATCAGGTACCGACTTGAGGTGCCTGTCCAGTGCCTGCTTGAAGACAGCCAGGGGCTTGTTGGTAATCCCCCTGATGTATGCTGGGAGGCAGTTGAACAATCTTGGGCCCCTCACACTTATTGTGTTGTCCCTCAACGCGCTAGTGGCACCCCTGCTCTTCATTGGGGGATGTTACATCGCCTGCCGAGTCTTTTGCTTTCGTACGGAGTGATTTTTGTGTGCAAGTTTGGTACTAAGCCCTCGAGAATTTTCCATGTGTATATAATAATATATATCTCCCGCCTGCATTCTAGAGAGTACAGGTTTAGGAACTTCAAGCGTTCCCAGTAGTTGAGGTGGTTTATCGCACTTATGTGTGCGGTGAAGGTTCTCTGCACATTTTCAAGGTCAGCAATTTCACCCACCTTGAAAGGTGCAGTTAGTGTGCAGCAATATTCCAGCCTAGATAGACAAGTGATCTGTAGAGTGTCAACATAGGCTTGGCATCCCTGGTTTTGAAGGTTCTCATTATCCATCCTGTCATTTTTTGAGCAGATGCAATTGCTACATTGTTATGATCCTTGAAGGTGAGATCCTCTGACATGATCACTCCCAGGTCTTTGACATTAGTTTTTCGCTCTATTGTGTGGTTGGAATTAGTTTTGTACTCCGATGAGATTTTAATTTCTTCACGTTTTCCGTATCTGAGTAATTGAAATTTCCTATCATTGAACTTCATATTGTTTTCTGCAGCCCATTTAAAGATTTGGTTTATGTCTGCTTGGAGTCTTGCAGTGTCTTCAACGGTGGACACTGTCATACAGATTCGGGTGTCATCTGCAAAGGAAGACACAGCACTGTGGCTTATATCCCTGTCAATGTCTGATATGAGGATGAGGAATAGGATGGGAGCAAGTACTGTGCCTTGTGGAACAGAGCTTTTCACAGTAGCTGCCTCAGACTTTACTCTGTTGACTACTACTCTTTGTGTTCTACGTGTTAGGAAATTATAGATCCATCTACCAACTTTTCCTGTTATTCCTTTATCACGCATTTTGTGTGCTATTACACCATGGTCACACTTGTCAAAGGCTTTTGCAAAATCTGTGTATATAAGATCTGCATTATGTTTATCTTCTAGAGCATCCAGGACCTTGTCGTAGTGGACCAGTAGTTGGGACAGACAGGAGCGGCCTGCTCTAAACCCATGCTGTCCTGGGTTGTACAATTGATGGGTATCAAGATGGGTGGCGATCTTGCTTCTTAGAACCCTTTCAAAGCTTTTTATGATATGGGACGTTAGCGCAATTGGTCTGTAGTTCTTTGCTATTGCTTTACTGCCCCCTTTGTGGAGCGGGGCTATGTCTGTTGTTTTTAGTAGCTGCTGGTTGATCCCAGTGTCCATGCTCCCTCTCCATAGGATGTTAAAAGCATGTGATAGGGGCTTCTTGCAGTTCTTGATGAACACGGAGTTCCATGAGTCTGGGCCTGGAGCGGAGTGCATGGGCATGTCATTTATTGCCTTTTCGAAGTCATTTGGCGTCGTGATGATGTCAGAAAGGCACGCGTCTGTCAAGTTCTGTGGCACTCTCATAAAAAAATCATTTAGGTTTTCGATTTTCAGTCTGGTTAGTGGCTCGCTAAAGACTGAGTCATACTGGGAGGAGGAATTCCTCAAAAGGGAAAAGGAATGGGAGAGGAAGATATTGGTGATCACCAAGGAGGAACTCAAAAAAAAAGGAAAAGGAATGGGAGAGGAAGTTATTGGTGATCAGCGAGGGAATGGAGAAGAGGATAGCTGAGGAGAGTAGAAAATGGGAAACGCAAGTCAAAAAAGCAGAAGCCAAGATCCGGATCTTAGAAGAGAAGCTGCAGGGAATGGCACAGAATAGAGACAAAAGTACCTGGCCAGAAACAGTGCTCGGAGCCTGTGCACCAGACATAGCCAAAGGGAATGAGGAGAAAAAAAGAGAACTGTTGTATGCACAGGCACTGGCAGACACAAGTGGGGCCCGAAGCAAGACGAGTGGGATACTAACAACACACGAGAGAGACATTGAAGAAGCAGACAGGGACAAGAAGAGCACCACAGTAACAACGAATGAGAGCACAGTAACAACACATGAGAGGGTAGACAAAGCAGCAGACACACTAAACCCGGAGACCCCAACAACACACTGCAGCGGACAGGGACCTATGAGCAGGCCGGACACACAAAGGAACACGGGGGATACAACCATGACAGCACCGGAAGAGGCTAATGCATCTCTGATGAGACAATGGGAGACACAGTGGGAGGAGGAAAGGGAGAAGTCGATCTTTATCTATGGCCTGAAGGAAATCGAAGGGGACACTCACGACAGAAGAAAACAGGAGGAGAAAGAAAGGATCGAAGGTATTATGCTAGCAATAGGGGGAGACACGTCCCAAGTGACAAATTTTCGGAGAATCGGGTGGTACACATGGGGAAGAAATCGACCTCTCAAGGTAATTTTCAAAGCAGAATCAGCCCGCACCACGATCCTGCAAGAGAAAGCACGGCTGAGGACGAATCAGGGGTACCGGAATGTATACCTAGATCGGGACAGAATGCAGGAAGAAAAGGAGGCCCGGAAAGAGCAGATAAGAAGGCGAAGAGAGGAGAGAGAGGAGACAGCGAGATACGGAGGACACCAAGCCCAAGCAGGACAAACACACACACTGGAAGTACCCACGGTGGGCCTCAAATCACAAAACCCAACGAAAACCACACACTTTAACACCACACACACTCATCAGTCCCCCTGTCCCCACCCCAGCAAACCAAAACACACCATCACAGCTACCCCC
>WNWK01021566.1:0-33911 GCA_009830355.1 Cherax destructor
AAATATTTTGTTAAATACTTAGTTATAAACTTTTAATGAATTTCTACTAATCAATTTATAAAATTAACGAAATTTTATGATTTTCTTTTGAGGAACACATAGGAAATTTTATCTTAAAAAAAGTTTCTAGAAAATTTAAAACTAATGTAAAATGCAATAAAAACTTTATAGCATTTTAAATTATAAATTATTTAATATTTTAAAATTATTAAAAATTATAAAATATTATTTAAAAATTCATATATTTAAAAATAATAAAATAAGTAAAAATTCAAAATGGTATTTATTAAATTCAGTTTTAAATTTGGGTTTTGACAAATATTTTTAGCTAAAATTTGATACAAACTTTTAAATAATTTATGCAATCAAATTTTAAATAGAATTTATGATTTTTTTGAGAAGCTATTGGTTTTTTTAAAAATATTTTTAAAAATCTTGAAAACCTGAATCTAAATGATAAATAGATATACATTTAATTTATAATTATTTACATATTTTAAAATCCATTAAAATCTATAAAATCATTTATTTAGAATATTCATATTATTTTAAATACAGAAACATTAAAAGTAAAAAATGTGCTAAAATGGTATTTTATTGCATATTTGACGTTTAGCGTTTGTTTTTCTGAAAAACTCATTTTACTAAAATACTGATTATCAAACTTTTAAATAAATTTCTATATTTAGGGAAAAGTAAGAAATTTTATATTTTTTAGGAAGCTTTCAGAATTTTATCTAAAAATAGTTTCAGAAAATCCTTAAAATCCTATCAAATGCAATAAAATGATTTATAGATTTTAATATTTATAAATTATTTACATATTTTTAAAAATCATTAAATTATAAAAATCTATTATTATAGAATACATATATTTAAAAAAATATGAAATTAAAGTAGAAAAATTGAAAATGTATTTTTTGCATAACTATTTCTAAATAGATTATAAATTTAATTCGAATCGATATGAAGAAAAATTATGATTTTCTTGAGGAAGCTTCCTAATTTAAATCATTTTACTAAAATACTTAATTATAAACTTAAATAAATTTCTACATGAATTTATGGAAATAGAAATTTTATGATTTTCTTTTGAGAACTTCTCATAGGTAAATTTATCTAAAATAGTTCAAAATCTTGAAATCTTGAATCTAAAAAATGCAATAAATAACGATTTATAGCATTTTAATATTTAATTATTTATATTTTAAAAATCATTAAACTTAAAATCAATATTATTATAGAATATTTCATATTATTTTAAAATCAGAAACATTAAAGGAAGAAATGTGCTAATGTATTTTGCATATTTGAGTTTAAGGGTTTAGTGCTTTTCTGACAACTATTTTTACTAAAATACTAGATTATCAAACTTAAATAATTTCTGAATGAAATTTTGGAAAATAAGCAAATTTTATGATTTTCTTTTGAGAAGCTTACTCATGTAAATTTTATCTAAAAAGTTTTCAGAAAATCTGAAAATGCCTTGAATGTCAAATGCAATAAAATCGATTTATAGCATTTATATTTATAAATTATTTAATATTTTAAATCATTAAAATCTATAAAAATCAATATTATTATAGAATATTTCAATTTTTCAAAAATAAGAAATTAAGGTAAAAAAATGTGTAAATGTATTTTTCATATTTGACTTAACGTTTAGTGCTTTTCTGACAAAATCATTTTTACTAAAATATTAGATTTCAAACTTTTAAATAAATTTCTGCAATCAATTTATGGGAAAAGAAGCGAAATTTTATGATTTCTTTTGAGACTTACTCATAGGTAAATTTTATAAAAATAGTTTCAGAACGAAATGCCTTGATCGTAAACAATAAAATAACATTTATAGCATTTAATTTAATTATTAATATTTTAAAATCATTAAACTAAAAATTTTATTATAGAATATTTCATATTTTTAATATGAAACATTAAAGTGAAAAACAATATTTATGCATATTTGACGTTAACGTTTGAGTGCTTTCTGAAAAACTCATTTTACTAAATACTTAGATTATCAAACTTTTAAATAAATTCTCTGCAATCGAAATTATGGAAAAGCAAATTTATGATTTTCTTTTGAGGAAGCTTACTCATAGTAAATTTTATCTAAAAAAAAAGTTTTCAGAAAATCTTGAAAATCTGAATCTAAAAAATGCAATAAAATACGATTATCATTTTGAATATTTATAAATTATTTAATATTTTAAAAATCCATTAAAAATCTATAAAAATCAATATTATTATAGAATATTTCATATTATTTTTCAAAATACATGAAACATTAAAAGGTAAGAAAAATGTCTAAAATGGTATTTTATTGCATATTTCGACGTTTTAGAGCGTTTGAGTGCTTTTCTGACAAAACTCATTTTTAGCTAAATACTTAGATTATCAAACTTTTAAATAGAATTTCTACTGCATCAAATTTATGACGTTTTGAGCAGTTTGAGTGCTTTTCTGACAAAACTCATTTTTACTAAAATACTTAGATTATCAAACTTTTAAATAGAATTTCTGCAATGAAATTTATGGGAAAAGTAAGCAAATTTTATGATTTTCTTTTGAGGAAGCTTACTCATAGGTAAATTTTATCTAAAATAGTTTTCAGAAAATCCTTGAAAATCTAATGTCAAAAAATGCAATAAATAAATTTATAATTTTTAATATTTAAAATTATTATAAATTTTTAAAAAATCATTAAAATCTTAAAAATCAATATTATTAAAATATTTATATATTTAAAAAACATGAAAATTAAAAGGTAAAAAAATTGCTAAAATTATTTTATGCATATTGAGTTTTAAACGTTTGAGTTTTTGAAAAACTATTTTTACTAAAATTAGATTATCAAACTTTTAAATAGAATTTCTCAATCGAAATTTATGGGAAAATAAGCAAATATATTTTTTTTGAAACTTAATGGTAAATTTTCTAAAAATGTTTCAAAAATCCTTAAAATCGAATTCAAATCAAAATAACGTTTTAGATTATATTTATAATTATTTACATATTTTTAAAATCCATTAAAATCTATAAAAAAATATTATTATAGAATATTTCATATTATTTTCAAAAATACATGAAACATTAAAAGGTGAAAATGTAAATGTATTTTATGCATATTGACGTTTAGAGGTTTGAGTGCTTTTCTGACAAACTCATTTTTACTAAAATACTAGATTATCAAACTTTAAATAAATTTCTCTGCAATCGAAATTATGGAAAATAAGCAAATTTATGATTTTCTTTAGAAGCTTACTCATAGGTAAATTTTATCTAAAATAGTTTTCAGAAAATCTGAAAATGCTTGAAGTCAAATGCAATAAAATAACGTTTATAGCATTTAATATTATAAATTATTTATATTTTTAAAATCATTAAAATCTATAAAATCAATATTATTATGAATATTTCATATTATTTTCAAATACATGAAACATTAAAAGTAAGAAATGTGCTAAATGTATTTTATGCATATTTCGACGTTTTAGAGCGTTTGATGCTTCACAAACTCATTTTTACCTAAAATACTTAGATTATCAACTTTAAATAAATTTCTACGCAATCGAAATTTATGGAAAGTAAGCAAATTTTATGATTTTCTTTTGAGGAAGTTACTCATGGTAAATTTTATCTAAAAATAGTTTTAGAAAATCTTAAAATGCTTGAATCGTCAAATGCAATAAAATAACGTTTATAGCATTTTTTATTATAAATTATTTAATATTTTAAAAATCCATTAAAAATCTATAAAATCAATATTATATAGAATATTTCATTTTTTTCAAAAATACATGAAACATTAAAAGGTAAAAATGTGCAAAATGTTTTATGCATATTTCGACGTTTTAGAGCGTTTGAGGCTTTTCTGACAAATATTTTTACTAAAATACTTAGATTATCAAACTTTTAAATAAATTTCACGCAATCGAAATTTATGGGAAAAGTAACAAATTTTATGATTTTCTTGAGGAAGCTTACTCATAGGTAAATTTTATTAAAAAAATAGTTTGAAAATCTTGAAAATCTTGAATCGTCAAAATGCAATAAAATAACGATTTATGCATTTTTAATATTATAAATTATTTACATATTTTTAAAAATCATTAAAATCTAAAAATCAATTTATTATAGAATATTTATATTATTTTCAAAAATACATGAAACATTAAAAGGTAAAAATGCTAAAATGTATTTTATTGCATTTCACGTTTTGACGGTTTGAGTGCTTTTCTGACAAACTCATTTTTACTAAAATACTAGATTATCAAACTTAAATAAATTTCCAATGAAATTTATGAAACAAATTTTATGATTTTTAGGAAGCTTACTCATAGGTAAATTTTATCTAAAAATAGTTTTCAGAAAATCCTTGAAAATGCCTTGAATCGTCAAAAATGCAATAAAATAACGTTTATAGCATTTTAATATTTATAAATTATTTACATATTTTTAAAAATCCATTAAAACTATAAAAATCAATATTATTATAGAATATTTCATATTATTTTCAAAAAATACATGAAACATTAAAAGGTAAGAAAAATGTGCTAAAATGGTATTTTATGCATATTTCGACGTTTAAGAGTTTGAGTGCTTTTCTGACAAAACTCATTTTTACTAAATACTTAGATTATCAAACTTTTAAATAAATTTCTACTGCAATCAAATTTATGGAAATAAGCGAATTTTATGATTTTCTTTGAGGAAGCTTACTCATAGGTAAATTTTATCTAAAAAATAGTTTTCAGAAAATCCTTGAAAATGCCTTGAATCGTCAAAAAATGCAATAAAATAACGATTTATAGCATTTTGAATATTTATAAATTATTTATATATTTTTAAAAATCCATTAAAATCTATAAAAATCAATATTATTATAGAATATTTCATATTATTTTTCAAAAAATACATGAAACATTAAAAAGGTAAGAAAAATGTGCTAAAATGGTATTTTATTGCATATTTCGACGTTTTAGAGCGGTTTGAGTGCTTTTCTGACAAAACTCATTTTTTACCTAAAATACTTAGATTATCAAACTTTTAAATAGAATTTCTACTGCAATCGAAATTTATGGGAAAAGTAAGCGAAATTTTATGATTTTCTTTTGAGGAAGCTTACTCATAGGTAAATTTTATCTAAAAAAATAGTTTTTCAGAAAATCCTTGAAAATGCCTTGAATCGTCAAAAAATGCAATAAAATAACGATTTATAGCATTTTTGAATATTTATAAATTATTTATATATTTTTAAAAAAATCCATTGAAAATCTATAAAAATCAATATTATTATAGAATATTTCATATTATTTTTCAAAAAATACATGAAACATTAAAAAGGTAAGAAAAATGTGCTAAAATGGTATTTTATTGCATATTTCGACGTTTTAGAGCAGTTTCAAGGATTTTCTGAAAACTATTTTTAGATAAAATTTACCTATGAGTAAGCTTCCTCAAAAGAAAATCATAAAATTTCGCTTACTTTTCCCATAAATTTCGATTGCGTAGAAATTCTATTTAAAAGTTTGATAATCTAAGTATTTTAGTAAAAATGAGTTTTGTCAGAAAAGCACTCAAACGCTCTAAAACGTCGAAATATGCAATAAAAACCATTTTAGCACATTTTCTTACCTTTTAATGTTTCATGTATTTTGAAAAATAATATGAAATATTCTATAATAATATTGATTTTTATAGATTTTAATGGATTTTTAAAAATATTAAATAATTATAAATATTCAAAAATGCTATAAATCGTTATTTTATTGCATTTTTGATATTCAAGGCATTTTCAAGATTTTCTGAAAACTATTTTTTAGATAAAATTTACCTATGAGTAAGCTTCCTCAAAGAAAATCATAAATTTGCTTATTTTCCCATAAATTTGATTGAGTAGAAATTTATTTAAAAGTTTGATAATCTAAGTATTTTAGTAAAAATGAGTTTTGTCAGAAAAGCACTCAAACTGCTCTAAAACGTCGAAATATGCAATAAAAACATTTTAGCACATTTTTCTTACCTTTTAATGTTTCATTATTTTTGAAAATAATATGAAATATTCTAATAATATTGATTTTATAGATTTTAATGGATTTTAAAATATGTAAATAATTTATAATATTAAAACTATAAATCGTTATTTTATTGCATTTTTGACGATTCAAGGCATTTTCAAGGATTTTCTGAAAACTATTTTTAGATAAAATTTACCTATGAGTAAGTTTCAAAGAAAATCATAAATTTATATTTTCCATAAATTTGATTGTAGAAATTATTTAAAAGTTTGATAATCTAAGTATTTAGTAAAATGAGTTTTGTAAAAAGCACTAAACCGTCTAAAACGTCAAATATGCAATAAAATACCATTTAGCACATTTTTCACCTTTTAATGTTTCATGTATTTTTAAAAATAATATAAATATCTATAATAAATTGATTTTTAGATTTTAATGGATTTTAAAAATATTAAATAATTATAATATTAAAATGCTATAAATCGTTATTTTATTGCATTTTTGACGATTCAGCATTTCAAGGATTTCTGAAAACTATTTTTGATAAAATTTACCATAGTAAGCTTCCAAAAGAAAATCATAAATTTGCTTACTTTTCCATAAATTGATTGCAGAAATTTATTTAAAAGTTTGATAATCTAGTATTTTAGGTAAAAATGAGTTTGTCAAAAAGCACTCAAACGTTAAACGTCAAAATCAATAAAATATCATTTTAGCACATTTTTCTTACCTTTTTAATGTTTCATGTATTTTAAAAATAATATGAAATATTCTATAATAATATTGATTTTTATAGATTTTTAATAGGATTTTTTAAAAATATGTAAATAATTTATAAATATTCACAAATGCTATAAATCGTTATTTTATTGCATTTTTTGACGATTCAAGGCATTTTCAAGGATTTTCTGAAAACTTTTTTTAGATAAAATTTACCTATGAGTAAGCTTCCTCAAAAGAAAATCATAAAATTTCGCTTACTTTTCCCATAAATTTCGATTGCAGTAGAAATTCTATTTAAAAGTTTGATAATCTAAGTATTTAAGCTAAAAAATGAGTTTTGTCAGAAAAGCACTCAAACTGCTCTAAAACGTCGAAATATGCAATAAAATACCATTTTAGCACATTTTTCTTACCTTTTTAATGTTTCATGTATTTTTTGAAAAATAATATGAAATATTCTATAATAATATTGATTTTTATAGATTTTCAATGGATTTTTTAAAAATATATAAATAATTTATAAATATTCAAAAATGCTATAAATCGTTATTTTATTGCATTTTTTGACGATTCATAGCATTTTCAAGGATTTTCTGAAAAACTATTTTTTTACATAAAATTTACCTATGAGTAAGCTTCCTCAAAAGAAAATCATAAAATTTAGCTTACTTTTCCCATAAATTTCGATTGCAGTAGAAATTCTATTTAAAAGTTTGATAATCTAAGTATTTTAGGTAAAAAATGAGTTTTGTCAGAAAAGCACTCAAACCGCTCTAAAACGTCGAAATATGCAATAAAATACCATTTTAGCACATTTTTCTTACCTTTTTAATGTTTCATGTATTTTGAGAAAATAATATGAAATATTCTATAATAATATTGATTTTTATAGATTTTCAATGGATTTTTTAAAAATATATAAATAATTTATAAATATTCAAAAATGCTATAAATCGTTATTTTATTGCATTTTTTGACGATTCAAGGCATTTTCAAGGATTTTCTGAAAAACTATTTTTTTAGATAAAATTTACCTATGAGTAAGCTTCCTCAAAAGAAAATCATAAAATTTCGCTTACTTTTCCCATAAATTTCGATTGCAGTAGAAATTCTATTTAAAAGTTTGATAATCTAAGTATTTTAGGTAAAAAATGAGTTTTGTCAGAAAAGCACTCAAACCGCTCTAAAACGTCGAAATATGCATTAAAATATCATTTATCATTTCTTTTGTTCTTATGAAAACATAATAAACACATTCTTATTTTCTTATAAAAATATTAGAAAGAAGGAGCACTGCAGTACGCCTACTGGCCCATGCGAAGTAAGTCCAATTCACCTACCGGCTAAGAATAGTGACCCAACCAAGTCAGGTCCAGGTCACATCCACTAAAAGAAGGAGCACAGAATTCGACCTATTACCACACGCTAGTAAGGTCTAACTCAAACTTACTCAAGTATTTATCTAACCACTTTTAAAAAGTACAAAACGATTTAGCTTCTATGATTGTTCAACACTTACTTCTTTTCAACTAGATCTTTTGCAAATAATTTTCTGTAAAAATATAGTACAGAAAACAATTGAAATTAGAAACTAACCATGTTCAGGGGCATACACATATCTGTTCATAGGATTAAGAAGTAAGTCGTCTTTGTATGTTCTTCCTTAATTTTATCTTTAAATGTAATAATACTAGTCTTTTTTTTCTTGTGTAGTCACGTGACACTTGAGGTAAGCATCAGGTGATGATATATGTCATGTCAAAGTGTTTATAAACGAGGTTCTGAGACTGATTGCTCATTGGAATTTTTCTCTTTGTTTCGATACTAGCCTCTCAAGTTCTTCAGGATAGGGAGTCATTTTCACAGTTTCATTATATTGGACGAGAAAAAGAGTATCCTTCGAATGTCGATGAAAAAGTTAAATGCCATCAAAGATAATGAAATTTGCCTACAGAGATATGTCCTTATAAGAAATACTGTCAAGAGAGTTCAACTTGCAGAAAATAATTTCGCTTCGTCTAACGTTATCCATAAGCCTTCACCACTAGCTGAAACTCTTCGAGATGTGGCACAAACGCAATTCACAATATTTTGCGACTCCTGATTAAATCTTCACTATTCTCCACATGAAAAGAAGAAATAATTATTCCTAACTTTCCGAAGATGAAGTGCATGAAAGCAGAAATTTTTTTGGACTTCATGACTTGGAAGAAATCCTAATCCTAAGCAAATGTAACAATGCCTGTTGGCTGCTTGTATTCATACGTTCATAATCGAAAAACTATGTTAATCATGAGCTGAAGGTTATCTCAATAAAGGGTATCAATAATTAAATATTTTCATTTTCCTAATATTTTGTCGATAAAGCTGACTAGTAGGGCTATTTTTCTGTCTAGTAGGGTTATTGATGATAAAACCTCAAGTAGTTTCAAATTTATGTTGGATAAACCCATGAGTGAGAGGGGTTGTATTTGAGTGGGAATTCCACATGAGTAAACAGAATTATCAAAGCATATTGCTTGGGTAGCATTGAAAGTTGGATCTGGCATATATTGTTAGAGGAATGGATTGTGAGGGACCTGCCTAGTATGGGCCAACAGGCCTGCTGTAGTATTCCTCATTTCTTATGTTCCTATAAGAACATAATAAACACATTCTTATGTTCTTATAAAATTATTAGAAAGAAGGAGCACTGCAGTACGCCTACTTGCCCATGTGAAGTAGGTCCAATTCACCTACCGGCTAAGAATAGTGACCCAACCTAGTCAGGTCCAGGTCACATCCACTTAAGGAAGGAGCACAGAATTCGACTTATTGCCACATGCTAGTAATGTCTAACTCAAACTTACTCTAGTATTTATCTAACAACTTTTAAAAAGTACAAAACGTTTTAGCCTCTATGATGGTGGTTCAACACTTACTTCTTTTCAACTAGATCTTTTGCAAATTATTTTCTGTAAAAATATAGTACAGAAAACAATTGAAATTAGAAACTAAGCATGTTCATGCACATACACATATGTGTTCATAGGATTAAGAAGTAAGTCGTCTTTGTATGTTCTTCCTTAATTTTATCTTTAAATGTAATAATACTAGTCTTTTTTTTTTCTTGTGTAGTCACGTGACACTTGAGGTAAGCATCAGGTGATGATATATGTCAGGTCAAAGTGTTTATAAACGAGGTTCTGAGACTGATTGCTCATTGGAATTTTTCTCTTTGTTTCGATACTCGCCTCTCGAGTTCTTCAGGATGGGGAGTCATTTCCAGTTTCTTATATTGACGAAAAAAAGTTCCTTCGAATGTGATGAAAAGTTAAATCCATCAAAGATAATGAAATTTGCCTAGAGATATGTCCTTATAAGAAATACTGTCAAGGTTCAACTTAGTAAATAATTATAGCTTCTCTAAGTTATCTATAAACCTTCACTACTGGCTGAAACTTTGAGATGTGCACAAACGCAATTCACAATTTCGACTCTTGATTGATCTTCACTATTCAATGAAGAAGAATAGTATCCTAACTTTCCAGGAAGTGCAGATCGAACATTAATTACTTGTATGGAAAAACTAATCAAGATAATTAACATTTAAAGACAGTTTTATTCATATTGTTACGAACTTCTATTACTGAGCTAAGGTTATTTAAATAAGTACAAAAGACATTATTTTCCTAATTTTGATAAATGTTATAGGCTTGTATGTCTTAGTTTTCATTATAAAGTTAAGTTTTTTTTTTGATACCTTGAAGGGTTATTAGTGAATTCAGCAAAGTATTAAATTCAACTATTTTGGAATTACTTGTTCAATCTTGAGATGGGTGAGGATTCAGTTGGCTATAGGCGAGTGTTCCTCATCTTCTATAAACATTAAACACATTATTTCTAAAAAATATTATAGAAATGCAGAGTCAACGGCATAATGTCCAATTACCTAACCTAAAATAGTGACCCTCAAGTAGGCACAACCAAGAAGCAAATTGACCTATGTCCAGCTAGAAGAGAATAATTACCAATTTCAACATTAAAAGCAAAATTTAGCTTATGATTGTCAACTACTTCTTAAGATTTCAATATTTTTGTAAAAATATAAAAACAATTGAAATTGCAACAGTTTGGCATATACATTGTGTTCATTTAGTAATCTCTTGTATGTTCTTCCTATTTCTTCAAAGTATACTGTCTTTTTCTTTTAGTCGTACCTGAGTAAGAGGTGATAATTCAGAAATGTTTATAAACATTCTAGACTGTGCATTGAATTTTTCTCTTTTTTGATGCTTGTCAGGATGAGTATTCATCATTTGAAATCTCAGACCTTATTATATCCCCGTTATTAATACCATTCCCTTATCCTGATGCCCTATTCTTCTTTCCACTCGTGAATGAAGAATTCCTAATCCTAAATGTAACAATGCCTGTTGTCTGTTTATTCATAATCGAAACTATCTATTGTATGAAGGTTATCTCATAAATATCAATTGAATTTCATTCTAATATTTGTCGATAAGTGTCTATAGGCTGTTTTCTGTAGTAGGGTTATTGTTAAAACAAGTAGTTTAAATTTATGTTGATACGGTGAGGTTGTATTTGAGTGAATCCCATAAATGAATTATCAAACTTGCGGGTGCTTGAAAGTTGATCTGGCAAATATTGTTAGATATTGTAGACTTTCAAGGCCTGCTGTAGTGTTCCTCATTTCTTATGTTCTTATAAGAACATAATAAACACATTCTTATGTTCTTATAAAATATTAGAAGAAGGAGCACTGCAGCACGCCTACGGCCCATGCGAAGTAGGTCCAACTCACCTACCGGCTAAGAATAGTGACCCACCTAGTCAGGTCCAGGTCACATCCACTTAAGGAAGGAGCACAAATTCGACCTATTACCACACGCTAGTAAGGTCTAACTCAAACTTACTCAAGTATTATCTAACCACTTTTAAAAAGTACAAAACGTTTTAGCTTCTATGATTGTTCAACATTACTTCTTTTCAACTAGATCTTTTACAAATAATTTTTGTAAAAATATAGTACAAAAAACAATTGAAATTAGAAACTACCATTTAATGGGCATACACATTATGTGTTCATAGGATTAAGAAGTAAGTCGTCTTTGTATGTTCTTCCTTAATTTTTACTTAAATGTAATAATACTAGTCTTTTTTTCTTGTGTAGTCACGTGACACTTAGGATAAGCATCAGGTGATGATATATGTCAGGTCAAAGTGTTTATAAACGAGTTCTGAGACTGATTGCTCATTGGAATTTTCTCTTTGTTTCGATACTCACCTCTCGAGTTCTTCAGGATGGGAGTCATTTTCACAGTTTCATTATATTGGACAGAAAAAGAGTATCCTTCGAATGTCGATGAAAAAGTTAAATGCCATCAAAGATAATGAAATTTGCCTACAGAGATATGTCCTTATAGAAATACTGTCAAGAGAGTTCAACTTGCAGAAAATAATTTCGCTTCTCCTAAGTTATCCATAACCTTCACCACTGGCTGAAACTCTTCAGATGTGGCACAAACGCAATTCACAATATTTTGCGACTCTTGATTGGATCTTCACTATTCTCCACATGAAGAAAAATAATTATCCTAACTTTCGAAGATGAAGTGCATGAAAGCAGAAATTTTTGGACTTCGTGACTTGGAAAAATCTAATCCTAAGCAAATAACAATGCCTGTTGGCTGCTTGTATTCATACTTCATAATCGAAAAACTATGCTAATTGTGAGCTGAAGGTTATCTCATTAAAGTATATCAATAATGACATCTTTTCATTTTCCTAATATTTTGTCGATAAAGCTGTAGTAGGGCTGTTTGTCTGTCTAGTAGGGTTATTGATGCTAAACCTCAAGTAGTTTCAAATTTATGTTGGATAAACCATGAGTGAGAGGTTGTATTTGAGTGAGAATTCCCGAGTAAATAGAATTATCAAAGCTTATTGCTTGGGTAGCATTGAAAGTTGGATCTGGCAATATTGTAGAGGAATGGATTGTGAGGACCTGCTAGTATGGGCCAACAGGCCTGCTGTAGTGTTCCTCATTTCTTATGTTCTAAAGAACAATAAACACATTCTTATGTTCTTATAAAATATTAGAAAGAAGGGCACTGCAGCACTACCGGCCCATGAAGTAGGTCCAACTCACCACGGTAAGAATAGTGACCCAACCTAGTCAGGTCCAGGTCACATCCACTAAGGAAGGAGCACAGAATTCGACCTATTACCACACGCTAGTAGGTCTAACTCAAACTTACTCAAGTAGTTATCTAACCACTTTTAAAAAGTACAAAACGTTTTAGCTTCTATGATTGTTCAACATACTTCTTTTCAACTAGATCTTTCAAATATTTTTGTAAAAATATAGTACAAAAAACAATTGAAATTGAAACTAACTATGTTCATGGTTCACATATGTGTTCATAGGATTAAGAAGTAAGTCGTCTTTGTATGTTCTTCCTTAATTTTTACTATAAATGTAATAATACTAGTCTTTTTTTCTTGTGTAGTCACGTGACACTTGAGTAAGCATCAGGTGATGATATATGTCAGGTGAAAGTGTTTATAAACAGGTTCTGAGACTGATTGCTCATTGGAATTTTTCTCTTTGTTTCGATACTCGCCTCTCGAGTTCTTCAGGATGGGGAGTCATTTCACAGTTTCATTATATTGGACGAGAAAAGAGTATCCTTCGAATGTCGATGAAAAGTTAAATGCCATCAAAGTTAATGAAATTTGCCTACAGAGATATGTCCTTATAAGAAATACTGTCAAGAGAGTTCAACTTGCAGAAAATAATATCGCTTCTCCTAATTTATCCATAAACCTTCACCACTGGCTGAAACTCTTCAAGATGTGGCACAAACGCAATTCACAATATTTTGCGACTCTTGATTGGATCTTCACTATTCTCCACATGAAAAGAAGAAATAATTATCCCTAACTTTCCGAAGATGAAGTGCATGAAAGCAGAAATTTATTGGGCTTCGTGACTTGGAAGAAATCTAATCTAAGCAAATGTAACAATGCCTGTTGGCTGCTTGTATTCATACATTCATAATCGAAAAACTATGCTAATTGTGAGCTGAAGGTTATCTCAATAAAGTATATCAATAATGACATCTTTTCATTTTCCTAATATTTTGTCGATAAAGATGTCTAGTAGGGCTGTTTGTCTGTCTAGTAGGGTTATTGATGCTAAAACCTCAAGTAGTTTCAAATTTATGTTGGATATACCCATGAGTGAGAGGGGTTGTATTTGAGTGGGAATTCCACATGAGTAAATAGAATTATCAAAGCTTATTGCTTGGGTAGCATTGAAAGTTGGATCTGGCAAATATTATTAGAGGAATGGATTGTGAGGGACTTGCCTAGTTTGGGCCAACAGGCCTGCTGTAGTGTTCCTCATTTCTTATGTTCTTAGAAGAACATAATAAACACATTCTTATGTTCTTATAAAAAATATTAGATAGAAGGAGCACTGCAGCACGCCTACTGGCCCATGCGAAGTAGGTCCAATTAACCTAACGGCTAAGAATAGTGACCCAACCTAGTCAGGTCCAGGTCACATCCACTTAAGGAAGGAGCACAGAATTCGACCTATTACCACACGCTAGTAAGGTCTAACTCAAACTTACTCAAGAATTTATCTAACCACTTTTAAAAAGTACAAAACGTTTTAGCTTCTATGATTGTTCAACACTTACTTCTTTTCAACTAGATCTTTTACAAATAATTTTCTGTAAAAATATAGTACAAAAAACAATTGAAATTAGAAACTAACCATGTTAATGGGCATAGACATTTGTGTTCATAGGATTAAGAAGTAAGTCGTCTTTCTATGTTCTTCCTTAATTTTTACTTTAAATGTAATAATACAGTCTTTTTTTTCTTGTGTAGTCACATGACACTTGAGGTAAGCATCAGGTGATGATATATGTCAGGTGAAAGTGTTTATAAACGAGGTTCTGAGACTGATTGCTCATTGGAATTTTTCTCTTTGTTTCGATACTCACCTCTCGAGTTCTTTAGGATTGAAGTCATTTCCATGTTTCATTATATTGGACGAGAAAAGAGTGTCCTTCGAATGTCGATGAAAAAGTTAAATGCCATCAAAGATAATGAAATTTGCCTACAGAGATATGTCCTTATAAGAAATACTGTCAAGAGAGTTCAACTTGCAGAAAATAATTTCCTTCTCCTAACGTTATCCATAACCTTCACCACTGGCTGAAACTCTTCGAGATGTGGCACAAACGCAATTCACAATATTTTGCGACTCTTGATTGGATCTTCACTATTCTCCACATGAAAAGAAGAAATAATTATCCCTAACTTTCCGAAGATGAAGTGCATGAAAGCAGAAATTTTTGGACTTCGTGACTTGGAAGAAATCCTAATCTAAGCAAATGTAACAATGCCTGTTGGCTGCTTGTATTCATACTTCATAATCGAAAAACTATGCTAATTGTGAGCTGAAGGTTATCTCATAAAGTATATCAATAATGACATCTTTTCATTTTCCTAATATTTTGTCGATAAAGATGTCTAGTAGGGCTGTTTGTCTGTCTAGTAGGGTTATTGATGCTAAAACCTCAAGTAGTTTAAAATTTATGTTGGATAAACCCATGAGTGAGAGGGGTTGTATTTGAGTGAAAATTCCACACGGTAAATAGAATTTTTTTTTTTTTTTGAATGGATTGTAGGGGACCTGCCTAGTATGGGCCAACAGGCCTGCTGTAGTGTTCCTCATTTCTTATGTTCTTATAAGAACATAATAAACACATTCTTATGTTCTTATAAAAATATTAGAAAGAAGGAGCACTGCAGCACGCCTACCGGCCCATGCGAAGTAGGTCCAACTCACCTACCGGCTAAGAATAGTGACCCATCCTAGTCAGGTCCAGGTCACATCCACTTAAGGAAGGAGCACAGAATTCGACCTATTACCACACGCTAGTAAGGTCTAACTCAAACTTACTCAAGTAGTTATCTAACCACTTTTAAAAAGTACAAAACGTTTTAGCTTCTATGATTGTTCAACACTTACTTCTTTTCAACTAGAACTTTTACAAATATTTTTTTGTAAAAATATAGTACAAAAAACAATTGAAATTAGAAACTAACTATGTTCATGGGCATTCACATATGTGTTCATAGGATTAAGAAGTAAGTCGTCTTTGTATGTTCTTCCTTAATTTTTACTATAAATGTAATAATACTAGTCTTTTTTTTCTTGTGTAGTCACGTGACACTTGAGGTAAGCATCAGGTGATGATATATGTCAGGTGAAAGTGTTTATAAACGAGGTTCTGAGACTGATTGCTCATTGGAATTTTTCTCTTTGTTTCGATACTCGCCTCTCGAGTTCTTCAGGATGGGGAGTCATTTTCACAGTTTCATTATATTGGACGAGAAAAAGAGTATCCTTCGAATGTCGATGAAAAAGTTAAATGCCATCAAAGATAATGAAATTTGCCTACAGAGATATGTCCTTATAAGAAATACTGTCAAGAGAGTTCAACTTGCAGAAAATAATATCGCTTCTCTAACGTTATCCATAAGCCTTCACCACTGGCTGAAACTCTTCAAGATGTGGCACAAACGCAATTCACAATATTTTGCGACTCTTGATTGGATCTTCACTATTCTCCACATGAAAAGAAGAAATAATTATCCCTAACTTTCCGAAGATGAAGTGCATGAAAGCAGAAATTTATTGGACTTCGTGACTTGGAAGAAATCCTAATTCTAAGCAAATGTAACAATGCCTGTTGGCTGCTTGTATTCATACATTCATAATCGAAAAACTATGCTAATTGTGAGCTGAAGGTTATCTCAATAAAGTATATCAATAATGACATCTTTTCATTTTCCTAATATTTTGTCGATAAAGATGTCTAGTAGGGCTGTTTGTCTGTCTAGTAGGGTTATTGATGCTAAAACCTCAAGTAGTTTCAAATTTATGTTGGATATACCCATGAGTGAGAGGGGTTTTTTTTTTTTTTTTTTTTTTTTTTTTTTTGTGAGGGACTGCCTAGTTTGGGCCAACAGGCCTGCTGTAGTGTTCCTCATTTCTTATGTTCTTAGAAGAACATAATAAACACATTCTTATGTTCTTATAAAAAATATTAGATAGAAGGAGCACTGCAGCACGCCTACTGGCCCATGCGAAGTAGGTCCAATTAACCTAACGGCTAAGAATAGTGACCCAACCTAGTCAGGTCCAGGTCACATCCACTTAAGGAAGGAGCACAGAATTCGACCTATTACCACACGCTAGTAAGGTCTAACTCAAACTTACTCAAGAATTTATCTAACCACTTTTAAAAAGTACAAAACGTTTTAGCTTCTATGATTGTTCAACACTTACTTCTTTTCAACTAGATCTTTTGCAAATAATTTTCTGTAAAAATATAGTACAAAAAACAATTGAAATTAGAAACTAACCATGTTCATGGGCATACACATTTGTGTTCATAGGATTAAGAAGTAAGTCGTCTTTCTATGTTCTTCCTTAATTTTTACTTTAAATGTAATAATACCAGTCTTTTTTTTCTTGTGTAGTCACGTGACACTTGAGGTAAGCATCAGGTGATGATATATGTCAGGTCAAAGTGTTTATAAACGAGGTTCTGAGACTGATTGCTCATTGGAATTTTTCTCTTTGTTTCGATACTCACCTCTCGAGTTCTTCAGGATGGGAGTCATTTTCACAGTTTTCTTATATTGGACGAGAAAAAGAGTGTCCTTCGAATGTCGATGAAAAAGTTAAATGCCATCAAAGATAATGAAATTTGCCTACAGAGATATGTCCTTATAAGAAATACTGTCAAGAGAGTTCAACTTGCAGAAAATAATTTCGCTTCTCCTAACGTTATCCATAAGCCTTCACCACTGGCTGAAACTCTTCGAGATGTGGCACAAACGCAATTCACAATATTTTGCGACTCTTGATTGGATCTTCACTATTCTCCACATGAAAAGAAGAAATAATTATCCCTAACTTTCCGAAGATGAAGTGCATGAAAGCAGAAATTTTTTGGACTTCGTGACTTGGAAGAAATCCTAATCCTAAGCAAATGTAACAATGCCTGTTGGCTGCTTGTATTCATACGTTCATAATCGAAAAAAACTATGCTAATTGTGAGCTGAAGGTTATCTCATTAAAGTATATCAATAATGACATCTTTTCATTTTCCTAATATTTTGTCGATAAAGATGTCTAGTAGGGCTGTTTGTCTGTCTAGTAGGGTTATTGATGCTAAAACCTCAAGTAGTTTAAAATTTATGTTGGATAAACCCATGAGTGAGAGGGGTTGTATTTGAGTGAGAATTCCACACAAGTAAATAGAATTATCAAAGCTTATTGCTTGGGTAGCATTGAAAGTTGGATCTGGCAAATATTGTTAGAGGAATGGATTGTGAGGGACCTGCCTAGTATGGGCCAACAGGCCTGCTGTAGTGTTCCTCATTTCTTATGTTCTTATAAGAACATAATAAACACATTCTTATGTTCTTATAAAAATATTAGAAAAAGGGGCACTGCAACGCCTACCGGCCCATGCGAATTTGGTCCAACTCACCTACCGGCTAAGAATAGTGACCCATCCTAGTCAGGTCCCGGTCACATCCACTTAAGGAAGGGCACAGAATTCGACCAAAATTCCACACGCTAGTAAAAGGGGGAACCAAAATTATAAGAACTAAAACTTTTAAAAGGGGGAACCTTTTGGCCCCTAGGGTTTTCAAAAATTCCCTTTTCCCCAAAAGAATTTTTACCCAAAATTTTTTAAAAAAAAGTACCCCAAAAAAAAATTTTTTAAATTCTAACTATGGGGTTTTTCCAAACCATATGTTTTCAAAAAAATTTTAAAAAAGGGCCTTTTTGTTCTTCCCCCTTAAAAATTTTTTTTTTTAAATTTTTAAACCAATCTTTTTTTCCCCTTTTAAAAAACTTATTTTAACTTGAAAATTTTTGCAGGTTTTAAAGTTTTTAAAACCATTTAATTCCCCTTTTTTAATTTTAAAATTTTTTTTTTTTTCGAAAAATCCCCTCATTCTTCGGTGGGGAAATAAATTTTAAGGGGTTTAAAATTTTTTGGGGAAAAGGGAAAAAATTTCAATGAAAAAATTTTTAAATTTTTCCTTTTTAAAAAAAATTTTTTTTCGAATTTTTTCCCCTTAAAAAAAAAAAACTGGTTTTTGGGGGGCCCAAAAAACAAAAAATGTTTTAAAAGTTAAAATAAAACCCCCTTACCCGGCTAAACTTTTTAAAAAATTCCCAAACGCCAAAATTACTATTTTTGCGTCTTGGTTTTGGTTTTTAAACCCCCCCTTTTTCCCCCAATTTTTAAGGGAAAAATTTTTATTTAACTTTTCGGGGATGGAAAATTCAGAAAGCAAATTTTGGAAAAACGGCCCTTTTTGGAAAGGGGAAATTTTCCAAAAACCCAAGCCCCAAATTTTTAACAATTCCTTTTGGCTGCTTTTTTTTCATAGTTTTAAAAATTTTGAAAAAAATTTTAAAAAAGGGGCCCAAAGGTTTTTCCCATTAAAGATATCAATTTTAAACCCCTTTTTCCCCCCTTTTCCCAAAATTTTTTTTAAAAAATTTTCCCCCTAGGGCGTTTTCTTTTTCTTGTGGGTTTTTATGCCCCCAAAACCCCAATATTTTAAATTTTTTTTGGGTAAAACCCAAAAGAATGAAAAAAAATTAAAAATTTAAAATGGGAATTTTCCCTTTTTTAAATAAAATTATCAAGGGGGTTTTTTTTAGCATTGAAATTAAAATTTTTTAAATTTTTGTTAGGGGGGAAATTTGAGGGACCTTTTCCCCCCCTTTTGGGAAAAGGGGCCCCTTGTTCCCATTTTTTATGTTTTTAAAAAAATAATTTTAAAAAATTTTTAAGGGGTTTTTTTTAAAAAATTGAAAGAAACCCTTTAAAACCCCCCCCCGGGGGTGGGGGAATTTTTCAAAAAAACCTTTTTCCCGGGGGAAAAATATACCCAAAAATTCAGGCCCCTAAAAAAAAACTTTAAAGGGGAAAGGGCCCAAATTTTCCCCATTAAAACCAGGAAAATTTAATAAATTAAAAAAGAATTTATTCCCCTTTTTTAAAAAAAAAAAGGGGCCCCCCAAAAATTTTGTTCTATGATTTTTAAAAAATTTTCCTTTTTTTTCCCCCAAATTTTTTTAAGAATTTTCTTAAAAATTTTAAATTCCCCAAAAAAAAAATTGAAATTGAAACCCCCAACCCTTTTTAAAAAGGGGGGAAACCTTTTTTCCCCCAAAAAAAAGTAATTTTCCCTTTTTTTTTCTTTTTTAATTTTTTTTTTTAAATGTTTTAATTTTAATTTGGAAAATCTTTTTTTCTTTTACCCCCACACGAGGTAAACTCAAAGGGGGTTTTAATTTTGGTAAAATGAAAACCGGGGGTTCTGAGTTATTCCCCCTTTAAAATTTTTTTCCCCTTTTTTTGATCCCCCTTCGAAAAACCCTTTTTTTAAAAAAAATTTTAAAAGGGGTTTTTTTTTGGAAAAGAAAAAGATTTTTCCCCCTTGAAGGGGATGAAAAGTTAAAAACCAAAAAAAAATTTTAAGAAATTTGTTCAAAATTCCCATAAAAAATTCTTTAAGGAAAAAAAAAAACCCCGAAAATAATTTTTGGGGGTTTCCTTAAAAATTTTCCCCCCAAAAGCCCTGGTCCCTTCAAGTTTTTTGGGGGGGGGAAACCCAAAAAAAAAAAATTTTTTCCCCTCTTTAAAATTTATCCAAAATTTTTAATTTTTAAAAAAATTTTTTCCCAATTTTTTCCAAAATTTTTAAAATTCAGGGGAAAAAGGGAAAATTTTTTGGCTTCTTTTTTTGGAAAAATTTTTTAAACTTAAAAATTTTTAAAAAAATTTTTTTGTAAAAATATTCAAAAAAGAAAAAAAACTATGTTTAAATTTTTGGGGTAAGGTTACTAAAATTTAAAAATTAAAAGAATTTTTATTTTTCCCCCAAATTTTTCATAAAGAAAAATTTTAGTCTTTTTTTCTTTTTAGTAGGGAAATTTAGGTAAAAAATCAAGGGGGGGTTTTAAAAATGTTTATAAACCCAAAAGGTTTTGGGGGGTTTTTTTTTTAATGGAGTTTTTAGGAAAAAGGGGAAATTTTTTTAAATTTTTTTTTGGGAGAAAAAGGGATCCCCCCAAAAATTGTTGAAAAAATTTAGGGGTGCCTAAAAAAAAGGGAAAGGGGCCCGAGTTTCCTTATTTCTTAAAAAAACCCCTTTAAAAAATAATAAAAAAAAATTCCCAAAGTTTTATAAAAAAATTTTAAAAAGGGCACGCGCAAACCCCATTTTTAAAACCCCATTTGGGTCCACCTCCACAGAAAAAAAAAAAAACCCATCCCCTTTTTTTTAAATGAATCCCCTTAAAGGAAAAAGGGGCCAGGGGTTGAAAATTCCAACCTAAAAAATTAACCCAAACCCTTTTTTTGTATTTTTAAACCCCCTTTTTAAAAAAAACAAAATTTTAAGGTTTTTAAAAAATTTTCAAAATTACTTTTTTTTTAACCCCCAAATTTTTTTAAAAATTTTTTTTTTTTTTAAAAATTTTTTTTCAAAAAACAAAAATTTTTTTGGGGAAACCCCCCTATTTTTTTTTTGGGAAAATTCCCCTTGGTTAAAAAATTAAAAGTTTTTTTTGGGGGGTTTGGAAAAGGGTTTTTTCCAAAAATTTTTTTAAAAATTTTTAATTTTTAAAAGTCTTTTTTTTCTTTGTTCTTTTTAAAATTAATGAACATATGTTTTATAAAAAAAATTTTTTTAAAAAAAGGGCCCCCGAGCCCATTGGGGCCCCTTGGGGAAATTTTTCTTTGTTTTAATCGCCCAATTTTAGGGTGAAATTTAGGGGCCTTATATTGAGGAAAAGGCCTTCCTTCAAATCTAAAATTAAATCATAAAAATAATAAATTTCTACAAAATATGTTCTTATAAGAAATATTAAGAAGGTTCCCCTTGCAGAAAAACGCTTCCCTAACCTTATCAAAGCTTACCCTCTGAAATTCCAGTGTTGCACAAAGCAACACAAATTTCGACCTATTAAACTTCCTATTTCCACTAAAAAAAATATTATCCTAACTTTCAAATAAGTCATAAACGAATTTTTTATTTGTTGAAAAATTCTTTTCCTAGAAATTAAAATTTTGGTCTTTTTCATATTTTAATGAAAACTATGTTAATGGATAAGTTTTCATAAGGTATCAATAATGGAATCTTTTCATTTTCCTAATATTTTGTCGATAAAGCTCAAGTAGGGTTTTTGTCTGTCTAGTAGGGTTATTGATGTAAAACCTCAAGTATTTAAATTTATGTTGGATAAACCCATGAGTGAGAGGGTTGTTTTGAGTGGAATTCCATAAATAAATAGAATTATCAAGCTTATTGCTTGGGTAGCATTGAAAGTTGATCTGGCAAAATTGTTAGAGGAATGGATTGTAACCTGTATATGGCCAACAGTGTTGTGTTCCTCATTTCTAATGTTCTTATAAGAACATAATAAACACATTCTTATTTTTATAAAATATTAGAAAGAAGGAGCACTGCAGCACGCCTACTGGCCCATGAAGTAGTCCAATCACCTACGCAAGAATAGTGACCCACCTAGTCAGGTCCAGGTCACATCCACGTAAGGAAGGAACACGAATTCGACCTATTACCACACCTAGAAGGTCTAACTCAAACTTACCAAGTATTTATCTAACCACTTTTAAATACAAAACGTTTTAGCTTCTATGATTGTTCAACACTTACTTCTTTTCAACTAGATTTTTAAATAATTTTTGTAAAATATAGTACAAAAACAATTAAATTAGAAATATGTTCATGGCATACACATATGTGTTCATAGGATTAAAAGTAAGTCTCTTTGTATGTTCTTCCTAATTTTACTTAAATGTAATAATACTAGTCTTTTTTTCTGTGTGTATGACACTTGAGGTAAGATCAGGTGATATATTCAGGTCAAAGTGTTATAAACGAGGTTCTGAGACTGATTGCTCATTGGAATTTTCTCTTGTTTCGATACTCGCTCTCGAGTTCTTCAGGATGGGGAGTCATTTTCACAGTTTCATTATATTGGGCGAGAAAAGAGTATCCTTCGAATGTCGATGAAAAGTTAAATGCCATCAAAGATAATGAAATTTGCCTACAGAGATATGTCCTATAAGAAATACTGTCAAGAGAGTTCAACTTGCAGAAAATAATTTCGCTTCTCTAAGTTATCCATAAGCCTTCACCACTGGCTGAAACTTCGAGATGTGGCACAAACGCAATTCACAATATTTTGCGACTCTGATTGATCTTCACTATTCTCCACATGAAAGAAGAAATAATTATCCCTAACTTTCCGAAGATGAAGTGCATGAAAGCAGAATTTTTTGGACTTCGTGACTTGGAAGAAATCCTAATCCTAAGCAAATGTAACAATGCCTGTTGGCTGCTTGTATTCATACGTTCATAATCGAAAAAACTATGCTAATTGTGAGCTGAAGGTTATCTCAATAAAGTATATCAATAATGACATCTTTTCATTTTCCTAATATTTTGTCGATAAAGCTGTCTAGTAGGCTTTGTTTTTAGTAGGGTTATTGATGCTAAAACCTCAAGTAGTTTAAATTTATGTTGGATAAACCCATGAGTGAGAGGGGTTGTATTTGAGTGGAATTCCACATGAGTAAATAAATTATCAAAGCTTATTGCTTGGGTAGCATTGAAAGTTGGATCTGGCAAATATTGTTAGAGGAATGGATTGTGAGGGACTAGCCTAGTATGGCCAACAGGCCTGCTGTAGTGTTCCTCATTTTATGTTCTTATAAAACATAATAAACACATTCTTATGTTCTTAAAATATTAGAAAGAAGGAGCACTGCAGCACGCCTACTGGCCCATGCGAAGTAGGTCCAATTCACCTACCGGCTAAGAATAGTGACCCAACCTAGTCAGGTCCAGGTCACATCCACTAAGGAAGGACACAGAATTCGACCTATTACCACACGCTAGTAAGGTCTAACTCAAACTTACTCAAGTATTTATCTAACCACTTTTAAAAAGTACAAAAAGTTTTAGCTTCTATGATTGTTCAACACTTACTTCTTTTCAACTAGATCTTTTACAAATAATTTTTTGTAAAAATATAGTACAAAAACAATTGAAATTAGAAACTAACCATGTTCATGGGCGTACACATATGTGTTCATAGGATTAAGAAGTAAGTCGTCTTTGTATGTTCTTCCTTAATTTTTACTTTAAATGTAATAATACTAGGAATTTTTCTCTTTGTTTCGATACTCACCTCTCGAGTTCTTCAAGATGGGGAGTCATTTTCCCGTTTCTTATATTGGACGAGAAAAGAGTATCCTTCGAATGTCGATAAAAATTTAAATGCCATCAAAGATAATGAAATTTGCCTACAGAGATATGTCCTTATAAGAAATACTGTCAAGAGAGTTCAACTTGCAGAAAATAATTTCGCTTCTCCTAACGTTATCCATAAGCCTTCACCACTGGCTGAAACTCTTCGAGATGTGGCACAAACGCAATTCACAATATTTTGCGACTCTTGATTGGATCTTCACTATTCTCCACATGAAAAGAAGAAATAATTATCCCTAACTTTTCGAAGATGAAGTGCATGAAAGCAGAAATTTTTTGGACTTCGTGACTTGGAAGAAATCCTAATCCTAAGCAAATGTAACAATGCCTGTTGGCTGCTTGTATTCATACGTTAATAATCGAAAAAACTATGCTAATTGTGAGCTGAAGGTTATCTCAATAAAGTATATCAATAATGACATCTTTTCATTTTCCTAATATTTTGTTGATAAAGCTGTCTAGTAGGGCTGTTTGTCTGTCTAGTAGGGTTATTGATGCTAAAACCTCAAGTAGTTTCAAATTTATTTTTGATAAAAGCATGAGTGAGAGGGGTTGTATTTGAGTGAGAATTCCACATGAGTAAATAGAATTATCAAAGCTTATTGCTTGGGTAGCATTGAAAGTTGGATCTGGCAAATATTGTTAGAGGAATGGATTGTGAGGGACCTGCCTAGTATGGGCCAACAGGCCTGCCGTAGTGTTCCTTATTTCTTATGTTCTTATAAGAACATAATAAACACATTCTTATGTTCTTATAAAAATATTAGAAAGAAAGAGCACTGCAGCACGCCTACCGGCCCATGCGAAGTACGTCCAATTCACCTACCAGCAAAGAATAGTGACCCATCCTAGTCAGGTCCAGGTCACATCCACTTAAGGAAGGAGCACAGAATTCGACCTATTACCACACGCTAGTAAGGTCTAACTCAAACTTACTCAAGTATTTATCTAACCACTTTTAAAAAGTACAAAACGTTTTAGCTTCTATGATTGTTCAACATTTACTTCTTTTCAACTAGTTCTTTTGCAAATAATTTTATGTAAAATATAGTACAAAAAACAATTGAAATTAGAAACTAACCATGTTCATGGGGATACACATTTGTGTTCATAGGATTAAGAAGTAAGTCGTCTTTCTATGTTCTTCCTTAATTTTTACTTTAAATGTAATAATACTAGTCTTTTTTTTCTTGTGTAGTCACGTGACACTTGAGGTAAGCATCAGGGTGATATGTCAGGTCAAAGTGTTTATAAACGAGGTTCTGAGACTGATTGCTCATTGGAATTTTTTTCTTTGTTTCGATACTCACCTCTCGAGTTCTTTAGGATGGGAGTCATTTTTTACGGGTTTTATTATATTGGACGAGAAAAGAGTATCCTTCGAATGTCGATGAAAAAGTTAAATGCCATCAAAGATAATGAAATTTGCCTACAGAGATATGTCCTTATAAAATACTGTCAAGAGGATTCAACTTCGAAAATAATTTCCTTCTTCTAACGTTATCCATAAGCCTTCACCACTGGCTGAAACTCTTCGAGATGTGGCACAAACGCAATTCACAATATTTTGCGACTTGTGATTGAATCTTCACTATTCTCCACATGAAAAGAAGAAATAATTATCCCTAACTTTTCGAAGATGAAGTGCATGAAAGCAGAAATTTATTGGACTTCGTGACTTGGAAGAAATCCTAATCCTAAGCAAATGTAACAATGCCTGTTTGCTGCTTGTATTCATATGTTCATAATCGAAAAAACTATGCTAATTGTGAGCTGAAGGTTATCTCATGAAAGTATATCAATAATGACATCTTTTCATTTTCCTAATATTTTGTTGATAAAGCTGTCTAGTAGGGCTGTTTGTCTGTCTAGTAGGGTTATTGATGCTAAAACCTCAAGTAGTTTCAAATTTATTTTTGATAAACGCATGAGTGAGAGGGGTTGTATTTGAGTGAGAATTCACATGAGTAAATAGAATTATCAAAGCTTATTGCGGGTAGTATTGAAAGTTGGATCTGGCAAATATTGTTAGAGGAATGGATTTGAGGGGACCTGCCTAGTAATGGGAACAGGCCTGCCTAGTTTCTTATTCTTATGTTCTTTTTAAGAACATAATAAACACATTCTTATGTTCTTATAAAAATATTAGAAAGAAATAGCACCTACGGCCCATGCAAGTAGTCCAATTCACCTACGCTAAGAATAGTGACCCACCTAGTCAGGTCCAGGTCACATCCATAAGGAAGGAGCACAGAATTCGACCTATTACCACACGCTAGTAGGTCTAACTCAAACTTACTCAAGTATTTATCTAACCACTTTTAAAAAGTACAAAACGTTTTAGCTTCTATGATTGTTCAACATTTACTTCTTTTCAACTAGATCTTTTGCAAATAATTTTATGTAAAAATATAGTACAAAAACAATTGAAATTAGAAACTAACCATGTTCATGGGCATACACATTTGTGTTCATAGGATTAGAAGTAAGTCGTCTTTCTATGTTCTTCCTTAATTTTTACTTTAAATGTAATAATACTAGTCTTTTTTTCTTGTGTAGTCACGTGACACTTGAGGAAGCATCAGGTGATGATATATGTCAGGTCAAAGTGTTTATAAACGAGGTTCTGAGACTGATTGCTCATTGGAATTTTCTCTTTGTTTCGATACTCACCTCTCGAGTTCTTCAGGATGGGAGTCATTTCACAGTTTCATTATATTGGACGAGAAAAGAGTATCCTTCGAATGTCGATGAAAAGTTAAATGCCATCAAAGATAATGAAATTTGCCTACAGAGATATGTCCTTATAAAATACTGTCAAGAGAGTTCAACTTGCAGAAAATAATTTCGCTTCTCCTAACGTTATCCATAAGCCTTCACCACTGGCTGAAACTCTTCGAGATGTGGCACAAACGCAATTCACAATATTTGCGACTTTGATTGATCTTCACTATTCTCCATGAAAAGAAGAAATAATTATCCCTAACTTTCGAAGATGAAGTGCATGAAAGCAGAAATTTTTGACTTGTGACTTGGAAGAAATCCTAATCCTAAGCAAATGTAACAATGCCTGTTGGCTGCTTGTATTCATAGTTCATAATCGAAAAACTATGCTAATTGTGAGCTGAAGGTTATCTCATAAAGTATATCAATAATGACATCTTTCATTTTCTAATATTTTGTCGATAAAGCTGTCTAGTAGGGCTGTTTGTCTGTCTAGTAGGGTTATTGATGCTAAAACCTCAAGTAGTTTCAAATTTATGTTGGATAAACCCATGAGTGAGAGGGGTTGTATTTGAGTGAGAATTCCACATGAGTAAATAGAATTATCAAAGCTTATTGCTTGGGTAGCATTGAAAGTTGGATCTGGCAAATATTGTTAGAGGAATGGATTGTGAGGGACCTGCCTAGTATGGGCCAACAGGCCTGCTGTAGTGTTCCTCATTTCTTATGTTCTTATAAGAACATAATAAACACATTCTTATGTTCTTATAAAAATATTAGAAAGAAGGAGCACTGCAGCACGCCTACTGGCCCATGCGAAGTAGGTCCAATTCACCTAACAGCTAAGAATAGTGACCCAACCTAGTCAGGTCCAGGTCACATCCACTTAAGGAAGGAGCACAGAATTCGACCTATTACCACACGCTAGTAAGGTCTAACTCAAACTTACTCAAGTATTTATCTAACCACTTTTAAAAAGTACAAAACGTTTTAGCTTCTATGATTGTTCAACATTTACTTCTTTTCAACTAGATCTTTTGCAAATAATTTTATGTAAAAATATAGTACAAAAAACAATTGAAATTAGAAACTAACCATGTTCATGGGCATACACATTTGTGTTCATAGGATTAAGAAGTAAGTCGTCTTTCTATGTTCTTCCTTAATTTTTACTTTAAATGTAATAATACTAGTCTTTTTTTTCTTGTGTAGTCACGTGACACTTGAGGTAAGCATCAGGTGATGATATATGTCAGGTCAAAGTGTTTATAAACGAGGTTCTGAGACTGATTGCTCATTGGAATTTTTCTCTTTGTTTCGATACTCACCTCTCGAGTTCTTCAGGATGGGAGTCATTTTCACAGTTTCATTATATTGGACGAGAAAAAGAGTATCCTTCGAATGTCGATGAAAAGTTAAATGCCATCAAAGATAATGAAATTTGCCTACAGAGATATGTCCTTATAAGAAATACTGTCAAGAGAGTTCAACTTGCAGAAAATAATTTCGCTTCTCCTAACGTTATCCATAAGCCTTCACCACTGGCTGAAACTCTTCGAGATGTGGCACAAACGCAATTCACAATATTTTGCGACTCTTGATTGGATCTTCACTATTCTCCACATGAAAAGAAGAAATAATTATCCCTAACTTTCCGAAGATGAAGTGCATGAAAGCAGAAATTTTTTGGACTTCGTGACTTGGAAGAAATCCTAATCCTAAGCAAATGTAACAATGCCTGTTGGCTGCTTGTATTCATACGTTCATAATCGAAAAAACTATGCTAATTGTGAGCTGAAGGTTATCTCAATAAAGTATATCAATAATGACATCTTTTCATTTTCCTAATATTTTGTTGATAAAGCTGTCTAGTAGGGCTGTTTGTCTGTCTAGTAGGGTTATTGATGCTAAAACCTCAAGTAGTTTCAAATTTATTTTGGATAAACGCATGAGTGAGAGGGGTTGTATTTGAGTGAGAATTCCACATGAGTAAATAGAATTATCAAAGCTTATTGCTTGGGTAGCATTGAAAGTTGGATCTGGCAAATATTGTTAGAGGAATGGATTGTGAGGGACCTGCATAGTATGGGCCAACAGGCCTGCTGTAGTGTTCCTCATTTCTTATGTTCTTATAAGAACATAATAAACACATTCTTATGTTCTTATAAAAATATTAGAAAGAAGGAGCACTGCAGCACGCCTACCGGCCCATGCGAAGTAGGTCCAACTCACCTACCGGCTAAGAATAGTGACCCAACCTAGTCAGGTCCAGGTCACATCCACTTAAGGAAGGAGCACAGAATTCGACCTATTACCACACGCTAGTAAGGTCTAACTCAAACTTACTCAAGTATTTATCTAACCACTTTTAAAAAGTACAAAACCTTTTAGCTTCTATGATTGTTCAACATTTACTTCTTTTCAACTAGTCTTTTGCAAATAATTTTATGTAAAATATGTACAAAAACAATTGAAATTAGAAACTAACCATGTTCATGGGATACACATTTGTGTTCATAGGATTAAGAAGTAACGTCTTTCTATGTTCTTCCTTAATTTTTACTTTAAATGTAATAATACTAGTCTTTTTTTCTTGTGTAGTCACGTGACACTTGAGGTAAGCATCAGGTGATGTATATGTCAGGTCAAAGTGTTTATAAACGAGGTTCTGAGACTGATTGCTCATTGGAATTTTTCTCTTGTTTCGATACTACCTCTCGAGTTCTCAGGATGGGAGTCATTTTCACGTTTCATTATATTGGACGAGAAAAGAGTATCCTTCGAATGTCGATGAAAAAGTTAAATGCCATCAAAGATAATGAAATTTGCCTACAGAGATATGTCCTTATAGAAATACTGTCAAAGAGTTCAACTTGCAGAAAATAATTTCGCTTCTTCTAAGTTATCCATAAGCTTCACCACTGGCTGAAACTCTTCGAGATGTGGCACAAACGCAATTCACAATATTTTGCGACTTGTGATTGAATCTTCACTATTCTCCACATGAAAAGAAGAAATAATTATCCTAACTTTCGAAGATGAAGTGCATGAAAGCAGAAATTTATTGGACTTCGTGACTTGGAAGAAATCTAATCCTAAGCAAATGTAACAATGCCTGTTTGCTGCTTGTATTCATATGTTCATAATCGAAAAACTATGCTAATTGTGAGCTGAAGGTTATCTCATGAAAGTATATCAATAATGACATCTTTTCATTTTCTAATATTTTGTGATAAAGCTGTCTAGTAGGGCTGTTTGTCTGTCTAGTAGGGTTATTGATGCTAAAACCTCAAGTAGTTTCAAATTTATTTTGATAAACCATGAGTGAGAGGGTTGTATTTGAGTGAGAATTCCACATGAGTAAATAGAATTATCAAAGCTTATTGCTGGGTAGTATTGAAAGTTGGATCTGGCAAATATTGTTAGAGGAATGGATTGTGAGGACCTGCCTAGTATGGAGCCAACAGGCCTGCTGTAGTGTTCCTATTTCTTATGTTCTTAAAGAACATAATAAACACATTCTTATGTTCTTATAAAAATATTAGAAAGAAGGAGCACTGCAGCACGCCTACTGGCCCATGCGAAGTAGTCCAATTCACCTAAGGCTAAGAATAGTGACCCACCTAGTCAGGTCCAGGTCACATCCACTTAAGGAAGGAGCACAGAATTCGACCTATTACCACACCTAGTAAGGTCTAACTCAAACTTACTCAAGTATTTATCTAACCACTTTTAAAAAGTACAAAACGTTTTAGCTTCTATGATTGTTCAACATTACTTCTTTTCAACTGATCTTTTGCAAATAATTTTCTGTAAAAATATAGTACAAAAACAATTGAAATTAGAAACTAACTATGTTCATGGGCATAACATTTGTGTTCATAGGATTAAAAGTAAGTCGTCTTTCTATGTTCTTCCTTAATTTTTACTATAAATGTAATAATATAGTCTTTTTTTCTTGTGTAGTCACGTGACACTTGAGGTAAGCATCAGGTGATGATATATGTCAGGTGAAAGTGTTTATAAACGAGGTTCTGAGACTGATTGCTCATTGGAATTTTTCTCTTTGTTTCGATACTCCCTCTCGAGTTCTTCAGGATGGGAGTCATTTTCACAGTTTCATTATATTGGACGAGAAAAGAGTATCCTTCGAATGTCGATGAAAAAGTTAAATGCCATCAAAGATAATGAAATTTGCCTACAGAGATATGTCCTTAAAGAAATACTGTCAAGAGAGTTCAACTTGCAGAAAATAATATCACTTTCTCCTAATGTTATCCATAAGCCTTCACCACTGGCTGAAACTCTTCGAGATGTGGCACAAACGCAATTCACAATATTTTGCGACTCTTGATTGGATCTTCACTATTCTCCACATGAAAAGAAGAAATAATTATCCTAACTTTCCGAAGATGAAGTGCATGAAAGCAGAAATTTATTGGACTTCGTGACTTGGAAGAAATCCTAATCCTAAGCAAATTAACAATGCCTGTTAGCTGCTTGTATTCATACTTCATAATCGAAAAACTATGCTAATTGTGAGCTGAAGGTTATCTCAATAAAGTATATCAATAAGACATCTTTTATTTTCCTAATATTTTGTCGATAAAGATGTCTAGTAGGGCTGTTTGTCTGTCTAGTAGGGTTATTGATGCTAAAACCTCAAGTAGTTTCAAATTTATGTTGGATATACCCATGAGTGAGAGGGGTTGTATTTGAGTGAGAATTCCACATGAGTAAATAGAATTATCAAAGCTTATTGCTTGGGTAGCATTGAAAGTTGGATCTGGCAAATATTGTTAGAGGAATGGATTGTGAGGGACTTGCTTAGTATGGGCCAACAGGCCTGCTGTAGTGTTCCTCATTTCTTATGTTCTTATAAGAACATAATAAACACATTCTTATGTTCTTATAAAAATATTAGAAAGAAGGAGCACTGCAGCACGCCTACCGGCCCATGCGAAGTAGGTCCAACTCACCTACCGGCTAAGAATAGTGACCCAACCTAGTCAGGTCCAGGTCACATCCACTTAAGGAAGGAGCACAGAATTCGACCTATTACCACACGCTAGTAAGGTCTAACTCAAACTTACTCAAGTATTTATCTAACCACTTTTAAAAAGTACAAAACGTTTTAGCTTCTATGATTGTTCAACATTTACTTCTTTTCAACTAGTTCTTTTGCAAATAATTTTATGTAAAATATAGTACAAAAAACAATTGAAATTAGAAACTAACCATGTTCATGGGGATACACATTTGTGTTCATAGGATTAAGAAGTAAGTCGTCTTTCTATGTTCTTCCTTAATTTTTACTTTAAATGTAATAATACTAGTCTTTTTTTTCTTGTGTAGTCACGTGACACTTGAGGTAAGCATCAGGTGATGATATGTCAGGTCAAAGTGTTTATAAACGAGGTTCTGAGACTGATTGCTCATTGGAATTTTTCTCTTTGTTTCGATACTCACCTCTCGAGTTCTTCAGGATGGGGAGTCATTTTCACAGTTTCATTATATTGGACGAGAAAAAGAGTATCCTTCGAATGTCGATGAAAAAGTTAAATGCCATCAAAGATAATGAAATTTGCCTACAGAGATATGTCCTTATAAGAAATACTGTCAAGAGAGTTCAACTTGCAGAAAATAATTTCGCTTCTTCTAACGTTATCCATAAGCCTTCACCACTGGCTGAAACTCTTCGAGATGTGGCACAAACGCAATTCACAATATTTTGCGACTTGTGATTGAATCTTCACTATTCTCCACATGAAAAGAAGAAATAATTATCCCTAACTTTTCGAAGATGAAGTGCATGAAAGCAGAAATTTATTGGACTTCGTGACTTGGAAGAAATCCTAATCCTAAGCAAATGTAACAATGCCTGTTTGCTGCTTGTATTCATATGTTCATAATCGAAAAAACTATGCTAATTGTGAGCTGAAGGTTATCTCATGAAAGTATATCAATAATGACATCTTTTCATTTTCCTAATATTTTGTTGATAAAGCTGTCTAGTAGGGCTGTTTGTCTGTCTAGTAGGGTTATTGATGCTAAAACCTCAAGTAGTTTCAAATTTATTTTTGATAAACGCATGAGTGAGAGGGGTTGTATTTGAGTGAGAATTCCACATGAGTAAATAGAATTATCAAAGCTTATTGCTTGGGTAGCATTGAAAGTTGGATCTGGCAAATATTGTTAGAGGAATGGATTGTAGGGGACCTGCCTAGTATGGGCCAACAGGCCTGCTGTAGTGTTCCTCATTTCTTATGTTCTTATAAGAACATAATAAACACATTCTTATGTTCTTATAAAAATATTAGAAAGAAGGAGCACTGCAGCACGCCTACCGGCCCATGCGAAGTAGGTCCAACTCACCTACCGGCTAAGAATAGTGACCCATCCTAGTCAGGTCCAGGTCACATCCACTTAAGGAAGGAGCACAGAATTCGACCTATTACCACACGCTAGTAAGGTCTAACTCAAACTTACTCAAGTATTTATCTAACCACTTTTAAAAAGTACAAAACGTTTTAGCTTCTATGATTGTTCAACACTTACTTCTTTTCAACTAGATCTTTTACAAATAATTTTTTGTAAAAATATAGTACAAAAAACAATTGAAATTAGAAACTAACTATGTTCATGGGCATACACATATGTGTTCATAGGATTAAGAAGTAAGTCGTCTTTGTATGTTCTTCCTTAATTTTTACTATAAATGTAATAATACTAGTCTTTTTTTTCTTGTGTAGTCACGTGACACTTGAGGTAAGCATCAGGTGATGATATATGTCAGGTGAAAGTGTTTATAAACGAGGTTCTGAGACTGATTGCTCATTGGAATTTTTCTCTTTGTTTCGATACTCACCTCTCGAGTTCTTCAGGATGGGGAGTCATTTTCACAGTTTCATTATATTGGACGAGAAAAAGAGTATCCTTCGAATGTCGATGAAAAAGTTAAATGCCATCAAAGATAATGAAATTTGCCTACAGAGATATGTCCTTATAAGAAATACT
>WNWK01021567.1:0-33909 GCA_009830355.1 Cherax destructor
TTTTTCCTTTAACCCCTATGGTTAACCTCACCCTTTCAAAAAACCCCTCCCGGGGAAAATAAACTCCCAAAATTAAAAACTTTTACTTTTCCATAATCCCCCCCCAATGTGATACCCAATTTTTTTTTTAAATTTTTAAACCCCTAAACCTTATTTCTTATCTATTTCATTTTTAACTTTCAAACCTTTCACCCCCCCAAAAACCCGCCCACTAACCTTGCAACTTTTTTTTAGAATCTCCCTTTTCAAAACCAGCAAAAAAACTGTGTCAACTCAATTTTCATTTAATCCCCAAAAATTTAATCCCCCCCCTCTCTCCAACCCCCAGATTTCCCACAACCCCATCTAAAAAAAAAAAAAACCCATGGGGGGAAAATTACACATCTCTGTCTAAGCCTCCCCGGAAGTTCCCTCCTCAAAAACCACCCTCTTTTTTAAAAACCCCTTTTTTCCCTTTTCGAAACCCTTTCCCTTATTCCCCCCCTTTTAAAAAATTTTTGCCACATTGCCCCCCCTTTTATCCTTTTCAAATCCATAAATGAAAAAAAAATTTTTATTTTTATCAAAATACTTTCACATATAAAACAACATCATTTTTTTAAAAAGTTTAGGTTTTAAAACGTACTATGGACATTGTTTGCTACATAAATGTTTGCAATGATTTTTACATGCAATTGCATTTTTTACCCCCCAGGGTTCAGGGTTTATCAGGGGCCCCACATTCACATTTTCATTAAGCCACATCAACCCCAAAAAAATTTTCAAATTCTAGAGATCTACCCGGGGGAAAAAAGACTATTCTGTTCAGGTGGTTTTCCCCTATGATACATGTTGGTGTTTTTTTTTATAGTTCGTTTTGTTCAAAAAATAATGATTTCAATAAAGGTTTGGGAATAATGTAATGGTGGTATTGCTTTTTAGACTAGAGATTGAAAACTGTTTTAATTTAGAATGAGACTAATTTGTAAGGTATATTTTTTAATTTATCGTTGAAATTATTTAAATGTGGGAGTTAATTAATACCCCTTATGAGTTGTAATTTGATTTTAACATGGTGGCTGTCTCAATCGAGGCAGGGTGACCCCACCCCCAAACAAAAAAAAACTTTCTCCATCATTCACACCACCTGTCTTTACAGAAGCGCAGTGCAGATACAACAGTATTGATGTTAGACTAAATAGCAAATATGTCAAACCCTCCTTAAAAATGCAGGTGAGCTAATGCCCTACACCAGACTCAGGTCCAGCTAAACGTCTTCTGAATCCCTTTTACAAAAATATTACCCTGCTCACACTCAACAGCACTTCAAGCCCAAACATCATCTGCCCCATGGTCCAGTCTCATCGCCACACATGCCTGCTTTTATGTCCAAGCCCCTTGCACACAAACTCCTCTTTATTCCCTCCTCCATCCTTTCTAAGACGACCCCATCTCTCTCCTCTTCCCTCCACTACCGATGAGTATACTTTCAAGTCAATCTGTTTTTGCTCATCCCTTCTAAATGACCAAACCACCCCAATAACTCCTTCAGCTCCTTTTTGAATACTTTACTACACACCTCCTCCCCATCACACTACGAATTCTCTGCATAATATTTACACCACGTACTGCTCCTAAAACACGACATTTCTACTGCCTCCAGCCTCCTCCTCACCCAGCATTTACAACCCATGCCACCATATAAGAGTGTTGGTACCATCACTCATACATTCTCTTCTTTGCCTCCATAGATACCTCTCACGTACTCACCCACCTTTTTTCCTTCTCATCATTTATATGGTTTTTACCTCGTCATTCATAACCTTACCTGCCAAAGCTCTACTCCAGATATTTGAACACATTAACTTCTGCAGAAACACGCCCGATGTTTCTCATCCTCGTCGGGAATCGAACCCGGCAGGTCCGATGATATCCAGTTGAAGCTTGAGACACTTATGCAAACACATGGGGAGTCTTACAGGAACGCTTTGTACACACACTGGCTTCATCAGTCCACAGCAGAAAGGGTGTGGGAGGAGAGGAGGACCTGAGGTACTGTCCCTCAGCCTGGGAGTCGACAAACCAGTCCATCAATCTTGTAGAAAGTACAGCACAGGGCTATGTTCCTCATCTTCAACTCGTCGGCTTTCAAAACCATTTATCACTGTCAGACACTGCAACATCATGGATTCTGATACAGAAATTCTTCAATACTTTCTGTCCAACATTTGGACGAAGCATTCCATTTCTACTAGTGGGATGATACCACTATGACTCCGCTCCCAGCCAAGTTCACCTGGACTACAGAGTGAGTAAGCCACTTCTACGGCCCTGTGCTGTACTTCTTCTACAAGATTGATGACTGCAACACATCGACCCAGGCCCGAGGGACCATTACCTCAAACCTCCTCTTCTTACCACCTTTCTCTCTTGCTTTGTATTGACTGATGAAGCCACTGTGGTTTAAACGTTTCCTTTAATAAAGATTCCTGTGTTTTACAGGTTCTAATCTTAAACT
The DNA here is from genome assembly GCA_009830355.1 of Cherax destructor. NCBI lineage: Eukaryota > Metazoa > Arthropoda > Malacostraca > Decapoda > Parastacidae > Cherax > Cherax destructor. The sequence goes on from WNWK01021567.1 coordinate 2,498, forward strand.
CAATCAGTTTTTCAGCCATTATCACAGTGATATCCAGTTTTCTTACTTCAACTTGCTTTGGTTTCTTCATTACTCTTATCTGTGTTCACTTCAACTTTCTCTCCTTTACACAATTCCTCCAAACTGTCCACTAACCCGTTGCAACTTCTTCAGAATTCCCAAAAGCACAGCAGTATCAAAGGTGCAACTGTGTCCAATCCCATTTTGTATTTGATTCTGCATAATTTAATCCTACCCCTCTCCTTGAATGTCCTAGCATTTACTTCTTTTGCTAACCTCATTTGTAGATATATTAAACAACCATGGTGACATTTCATCCCTGTCCAAAACCTACTTTACTGGAAAGTAATCCTTCTCTCTACACTCCCAACCTGAGCTCACTATCTCATAAAAACTCTCTCTATAGCATTTAGTAAATTAAATTTGTTTCATTCAATTATTCAATACACTGTGTATCTTTCTCTGCCAGTCCTACCTTCCTTCAAGGTTATTTATTGAACAGCACAACCACTCCAAAACTATACTACCTGCTTTTTAATATTTCTGTCATGATCCTTATCAGTTCCAGCTGCTTCACCCTTCGTTTCTAATCTACTGCCTCTTCACACACTTCCTCATATATTCAATATCCAGCTTTTCTTCACTCCTAAAGATGTTGGTACCTCCCCTGGCAATACATGAAATTACTGTGCTCCTCTCTTCATCAATATTTCTTCTAACAGTTCTCAAAATACTGCCATCTTCCCAACACCTCTCCAACTCTCCTCGTCTGTTTCAACTCCCTATTCTGTTTTTAACTGTGAAATCCATTTATGTAAATGACATTTTAAATCAAAGCATTATAGTTTCAGAGTTATTCTCCTTCTTTTTTTATGTATCATTTTTGCCTGGGCATAACTGAATGTAGATGCAATGGTATTAGTATACATTGTACTATGAACTACTATAAAGAAATGCTAACCACAGGACATGGTCTTGGGATGCCTTGGATGACAAAATGCAAATGTAGTATGTTACAGACTTTGGTAAAACAAGGTGACCATGGTGCAGTAGCACACAAAATGTAAAATGAAAAAATTAGAAAACTGACTGATGGATATTTAACTTCATAACATAGAATTCTGGGCAATAATGAACAGAGTAAAATCAACAGCTACCACAGAAAAGCTGTCCCACAAATCCTATACTTCACAGAAATGTATCGGATGTGAGTGTTTAGATATCCTCATGATGCGGTTGTATGAGGATGTCTTTTGTGTGGATGCGATGATGATGTAAGAAATTGTGCGATGCAAGAACAGCAATGTTCCGTGATTGGATGCGTATACGGATATATCTGTTTACAGTAAAATGGTGATGCAGATGTAAGAAATTGTGTGATGTTCTCATGATGCTGATATCCGATACATCACTAGTATGTACTACCCCTATTCTCTCTTTCTATTATCATTTCTGACATAGGCAGAGACATAAATCATGACATAGGGTCATCCTTTGGAGGATGATAATGTATTTCGATGAGTGTGTCATCCATTGGTGAATTGGTAAATTCCAAGCTGATATAAACCAAGTCTTCCAGTGGACCACAGCAATATGTTGTCTATTGAGGACAAATTTTTAGTAATACTATAAAAGTTGATGAAATAAAGACTGATGGAATATAAACAAATCTCAAATCATCAAAGAGGGAGTGTTTAATGAGACGGATTTGGAGTAATAATGTCATAAAGATGATTCGCATCTAAGAATACAATAAGCAGTTATTACAGCTGCAAGGGACAATGAATCAAGTAAATTCAGAAACTTTTGGAAACAAGAGATGCTGTTAATGATAATGAAACTTTCAAGTTGCATGATTTCTCTCTGGCAAGAATGCTGCTATATACAGTAAACTCGATTTAATGGACTATGGGTATCCATTATATCAGAATAATAAAAATAGCCATAAAATACACTCAAAACACTCCTTACTGTTTTTACTAATATAGTACTTAACACAAAAACATATTTTTTAATAAATACAGGCAGGCCCTGCTTTTTTCCAAATGTGTATAAAAGCCTGATAACATGTTTCTCACTATTATATGTTGGTGAGTATTAGAACTAGCTCAAAAATGCATATACAATACATGTTACTTACCTAAAATATTTTTATAATTTCTAGTTTATAGTGAGTGGCAGGAATATGACATTATTGTAGATCCTAATAAATGAAGAATGGTATGATTGAAAACTGCCATTAGGCAAACACTGTAGAAGTAAATTTCATGTATTGAAAATAAATTAAAGAAAGATTATTATATCAAGGGTTTATTGTACTAACAGCTCCCTTTTAAGGCAGGCAAAATTGCAGATCTGAGAATGTTTACAGAACTTTTCACTGCTGGTATGAACTTATTCAGACATCTAAATTACTGAAAGTTTCTGATGTACTTGAACTGTACTTTGGAATGTAGAAAGAAGGATACATCATAATTTACACCTGAAAATTACGGTAATTGGTCCACCTGTACAGGTAATCACTCTAACCCTTTCAGGTCGAGACCCTGATCAAACTTCTGTTTCCTGGTCGGAGAATTTAAAAAAAAAAATTATAAATGATAGAGAATTTTCTGAAATGTGATGAAATTTACAGAATTACACTCTAAAGTTTGCGGTCCAAAGATATTTAATATCGGCGATTTCGCTCCCAGTTTGTGCCCTCCTAGTTTTGGCCAATTCCATTGTTCCAGATAACCAGATTCTATAGCTATATTGCTAGTACAGTGGAACTCTACTAACGAGCAGCATTCACGCTTGCTCAGATGCGCAGCAGTCGATCGTCGATTTGCTTCCCATAGGCGAAAGCGAAATTCCAGATGCAGTGGCCTCCAAGTTCCTGATGCTGGTGAGGCTCTGCCCTCTTGATCTAGGGGGAATTGATCTCATTTGTTTGCTGACTATTTATTGAAACTGGGGCAATGGTTAATGGAGCTTAATGTACACCAAAATTGAAAGAAATTGACTAAAAAATAACTGAGTTCACCTCAGCCTTAGCCAGCTCCCCATATTTTTGGTATGGTTTTTATGGTTGTATTCTCGTTTTTTGGTCTCACTGATAGAATGGAAGATTAAGTATACAGACATAGATATGATTTTTGATTGTTACAACTAAAAGTACCTTGAAATTGAGTTCAAAAGTATGAATGTTTGGATTTTTAAGTGATGTTCAAGAGTAAACAAATGACGCCACTGTCCAATACCTGTCCGAATGGTTGATATTATTGTACGTACAATTATTGTAATAGTCTGCATAACAGCAAATCTTCTATTTTTTGTGTGAATAAAATTCCAAATGGTGCTAAGAGTATTATAAGAAAATACATACGTACTACTATCACTACTATTTCACTACTACTACTATTTACACAATACTATTTTTACTACTACTACTATTTTACTACTCATCACCATTTTAATACTATCACTATTTTTACCACTACTACTATTTTACTACATTAATACTATTTCAACACATTACTATTTTACTACCAATACTATTTTAATTACTACTACTATTTTAATAATACTACTATTTCACTACTACTACTATTTTACTACTAATTACTATACTACTACTACTACTATACTACTACTACTATTCAAATTCAAATTCAAATTCAAAATCCTTGCTTCATGTAATACAAGGTAAGTACTTATAGTTATACATTAAAGTTGATATTACTAAGATGGTTAATACACATAAAGTCCTATATGCTTAGTTTCATAGTCTTTATGATAGGTCTACCAATAGTTATACAATGATATAATAGATTGTAATAGTTTACAAAATTTAGGTACTGAATTTCAAACATTGAGAATTTTAACAATTAGTATAAAAGTTAGCAATAGTTTTATATAATAATGATAAGGTAGATATATTGGCATAATATAGATTCTGTTGTTATCTTAGAGGCAAACTTATGACCAGCTTAAGTATTATGGATAACAGTTGCATAGAATTTGGTTGAACCTGTAACTGGGGAATCACAGATATCAATAGCGTATTTTGTTGTGAGCACTGTGCAAATTAAGGAGAATTCACAGATAATAATAAGTGTATTTTTGCTGTGGATATGTGCAAGATAAAAGAGCAGAGCAGAATACCGGGTTAAAGTATGAGATAAGATGTTTTTTAACGGTGCTTTTGAAATGGAGGTTGTGTCTCAGTGTGCTCCCAGAGTTTTCAGGCAGGAGTTCCAGATTTAGCTCCTTATGCGTATTGAATTTTTGTATAGATTTAGTCGGACACGGGGAATGTCAAAGAGATGTTTATGTCTATATTCATGTCTATGGGTCCTGTCACAACTGTCAAGAAAGTGTTTTTAGCTCAGGGTTAAAGTTGGAATTAATGAATTTACAAATGTAGTGATACAGAGTAGTAAGTATGGATGTTCTGAACAGTGTATAGGTTTAGGTCTTTTGAAGAGTGGGGGTTGCTCTGGGCTGCTGATTGTGTGATACCTACTGCGTTTGTTGGTTATTATTGGCTTTAGGTGGGTAATTGCTGTTGGATCCCCATGCAATAAATGGCATGTGAGGTGATGATGAGTGAGTGGGGCATATGTGAGTAGGCTGATTGTGGTACATGGACACCGCATCTTTTGTAGAGATCCTCACAGTTTTTTGGACATGTTATGTGTTGGATATGGTGCTGAATTTCAGGGCTGCTGTCATAGAAGGCCTGAATTTGCCCTTCGTTATGTCTAGCAATAGTAGAGCTGATCTTACTGTTTAATTGTGGATCATCTGTTCTGTTGCTAAACATAATATAGAAAGTCTTATCAGTGTTGAGTGTAAGTTTATTAAGTAGTCATCCACACAATATTATTAATTATCGTTAACAATGGTGTTAACGTGTGGCAAGTTTGTGGGAGATGACATACAATACAGCAAAGAGTATTGGTTTCAAGTGTTGTGATACATTGGGAAGATCATTGATGTATAAGAGGAAGAAAGCATAATCACATCACCTCCTGCGGTACGCCGGTGTTCACAGTAGTGTCAGAGATGTGTCTTTAATAGCGGCACTGGTACTCTATTAGTGAGGCAGATTGGAGGTATGCTAGTGCATGACCTCTATTCCATAGTGGTCAAGTTTGTATAGACTGTGCTTACTGTGTCAGCTTTCCTTAAGTCAATAAAAAGTCCTAGTGGATATTCCTTATTTTCAAGTGTCAGCAGGTTCATCATTTTTACTACTAGCATCATTAGTGCTTATTTTCCTGAAGCCAAATTGGCAGGGGTTGAGTATGCTTTTGTGTAGTTATAAAACGGTATACCCTCTTGTGCACAAGTTTCTCGTAATATTTTAGGGATAGCAATGGGTAGATTTGATATAGGCCTGTAGTTATTAATGCCTGTAGGGTCATTCAACTGTATTATGTAACCCTGCTGCTTTGAGTGTTAAAGAAGGTGCTAGATTCTAATGATTTGTTAGAAAAGTAAAGAAATAGATATGAAAGGACAAGGAGCAAAGCCTGTTTGTATATTAAGGGTGAAACTTGAGACAGATGTCCTGATTACTTTTGCGACTTGATTATCAGGTATATCATACTACTATACCATACTATACCACTATACTATACTATACTATACTACTACCACATACTACTACTATACTAATAATACTATACTACTACTATTTTACTACTACTACTATATTACTATTACTACTATACTACTACTACTACTACTATACTACTACTACTACTACTATACTAATACTACTACTACATAATATTAATATATTATTACTACTACTAATAATACATTATATTACTATTTATACTATTACTACTATACTACTATTTTATAATATTACATTACTATACTACACACACATTATATTTTACTATTACTATACTATTATTATAATAATAATAATACTAATATAATTACTACTATTACATTATAATATTATTATTACTATACTAATATTATACATCATTTTCATTACTACTATACTAATTACTATCATTACTTATACCATTGTCATTATACTACTACTACTACTATACTATTTACTACTACTATACTACTACTACTACTACTATACTACCACACATTATTATACACAGCTTATTATACTACTACTATACTACTACTACTATACTACTATACTACTACTATACTCATTAGCTCACTACTATATCACTACTATACCACTACTATACTCAATACTACTATACTATCACTACTACCACTACTATACTAATATACTACTACTATACTACCATACTACCATGGTCACTACCATACTACTATACTACTACTACTACTACTACTATACTACTACTACTATACTACTACTACTACTACTATACTAACAATTACTACTACTATACTACTACTACTATATTACTACTACTATACACATTACTATACTACTACTACTATAATACTACTACGCTACTATACTACTACTACTACTATAATACTACTACTACTATATTATTGTATTACTACTATACTATTGGGTAGTTTCAAATTTAGGTTGGATAAATTCATGAGTGAGAGGGTTGGATTTGAGTGGGAATTGCACATGAGTAAATAAAATGATCAAAGCTTATTTCTTGGGTAGCATTGAAAATTTGGTTGAACAAATATTCTGTTAATGGGATGGAATGTGAAGGACCTGCCTAGTATGGGCCAACAGGCCTGCTGCAGTGTTCCTCCTTTCTTATGTTCTTATGTATCATTAAAGAAGGGATTTAGGGAAACCGGTTAGCCAAATTTGAGTTCAGGAGGTGGAAAGTAGAGTGTCTGCACTCTGAAAGAGGGATGAGGATGTTACAGCTCTGAAGGCTTTCTGAGCCGTGACGTCAGCACGGTTCTGGTAAGAAAGCGATTGAATGAATAGCTATGAGTGTTTTTTCTATTTTCGGGTCACCTTCATTGGTGGTAAACAGCCGGTGTGTTCATAATAAAATTACTACTACGTTTACTATTACTGCTGCTACTATTACTACTATTATTTATTAAAAAATAGTTAAACTACCTTTGCTATTACTACTAATACTATTACTACTATTAATGCTGCTGCTGCTGTTGTTGCTACTGCTACTGCTGCTACTACTAACTACTGTTACTGCTGCTGCTGCGACTACTAACTACTGTTACTGCTGCTGCTGCGACTACTAACTACTGTTACTGCTGCTGCTGCGACTACTAACTACTGTTACTGCTGCTGCGACTACTAACTACTGTTACTGCTGCGACTACTAACTACTGTTACTGTTACTGCTGCTGTTTCTACAACTACTTACGTGCGCACTACTACTACGTACTTCTGACTACTACTGACTGCTGCGACTACTAACTACTTACTGCTGCTCTGTTATCACAATATTGCAACTACGCTACTAATACTCTGCAATAACTGCATCTCTCACTGTTATGTAGGAGGACCTATGTAACTTGGCTTCACTGGCTACACCGGTTGAATTACTCGTTTATTCAATCCCTGGAGCCCAGGCAACGCTCCTCCATAACGTCATTTATATGCTCTTTAAAGAAAGAGATCGCGTGTTCCAGTATGTACAAAGTAATATAAAAGTTATTACGATCGAACGCAGAATATACCTCTCGGGTGCGTGAATTCAACGCTCTTCATTAATTATTCAGCTGCACAAAGTGTGGGGAGTATGTAAATAAAACACAACGTACAGTTATAATCGAGATTTTCACTAACATTTTCTTACCATTAAAATTTAGGATTAGAATTGGGAAGAATTATTCATTCAGGTCAGGGCAACATCAAGGATTCTTTTGTACTCTACCTATCTTAGTCAAGAGTGACAAATATCAAGCACACAATGGGAAGAGAAAGACGTCCTTTACAGTAGCCCTTAACACTTCCACATCTTTGCATTACACTAAAATCCAGGTGTACTGCGGTTCCTGCGAGATCCTAGAGAGAAAAGCACTAATTTTTTCAATAGAAATGGCAAATTAGGACTTACGCAGCCCAAAGCAAAGTCCAAACCATTCACAAAGACAAACCAACTTAGAAAAACCAGTATTCTAAAATACTCCAAGTATATTATGTTTAAAGTAGCTCCGAAGTTGCATTATTAAGTTATTGGTGTTGAAGGATTAAATCGAATTGAATGAGGCGCTCAGAAATTATCGCATGATAAGTATTTAAATTTCCATATCTTCTATAAGAAAAACAAATTGATCCAAAACCAATCAATTTTGCCAAAATCGATCCAAACTCTAAGGCTGACTTGCATTTAAGAAATAAGTAGATATTAAGCAAAGAAGAGAGTGAGGAAATATTTGGAATTTAGGCATTAGGTACAAAACATTAAAAAATTAAATGGTTTTGAGGGCACACACATTATGGACACATCAAAATTACATAAACCTAATATAACCTAAGATAACCCGCTATAATCAAACATGTGACATTCTCCGGTTATTAAAACAATTCGTTGTTTTCAATCTAAAATCAAGGAAAATAATCGTTTGAGGAAAACACAACACCATTACAAGTTTGAAGGGGATCAGATGATGTATTCTACAGTAAATTATCATAATTAAAAATTAATTATTCCTACACAGCCTAAACCCAAAAAGTGTTTAATCCATTTCATTAGATACATAAGCCATTACAGACTGATGCCATTAGGAAATGTTATATTTTAGTCAGGAAGAACAGCTAAATGCATATGGGTCCAATAGCATCTGTGAAATAGAAGGTGTTCAGATGCGAAGGAAGGAGAGAGCAAGTTGAGTGCCTGTGATCAAGAGAACCTTTGCAGCATCAGCGCACTCTTCTTAAGAACATAAGAAAGAAGGAACACTGCAGCAGGCCTACTGGCCCATGCTAGGCACGTCCAATTCACCCACCGGCTTAAGCCAATGCCTTAAGGTAGTCAGGTCAGGTCACATTCACTAACTGACCTAGTAGCACAAGCTAGTCAGGTCCAACTCACACCCACCCACACCCACTCATGTATTTATCCAACCTATTTTTAAAACTACACAGTTCTTTAATGCAATTTTTTTATATCATTTCGAGATCAATAGTGACAAAAGGGCACCTACACACACTTAAAAATACCAACCATCTGGTGAAATTTTGAAGCCTATCCAAAAAAAAATACAAAAAAGTTATCTCACGGACACCAATTTCAGTAATAATTTATGTAAAATACAGCAAAGGGCAACTATAGTTGTCAACTGTTCACCAGGCATTCAACTAGTAATAGTTCACAAGGGCTCAAAACTTGATGCCGATCGGATATAAGGCGTTATATAAGTTAATGGAGGAGAACACTGGAGCTGACGTGTCACCTTAGATGTATAAACTTGAGCATTATTTAAAAATGCAATAAAAAACTATAAAATTCTCTAGAATCGTAAAAGAGAAAGTAATTGATTTTATGTTTTACAAAATGTTCAATATATTTTTTTTCTATAAAATTGGCACAAAAATACGCAATAAAAATCATATATAAAAAATATTTAAAAAATACACCAGCACTTGAGTGTTTGAATCCGATTAATTTAATAAAATTTGTTATTTAAAATTTAAATAACTTAAAATAAAATCAAAGCATTCTTTTAATAAATCCCACCAAGATAAATTTTGAATCCTATCAGGAAAGATTTAATCCAATTGCTGCTCTGAATTATGTACGATTTCAAGATACTGAACGTCTTCATTAATATTTCAAATTCCCACCTGCTTTATCTAAACTTATAAAGTGCCATCATTCTTAACGAATGTATCGGTGTTACCATTTTGAAGCCGATTAGACGAGGCACTTTGTAGTTAATGAATGAAAATTAAAATCACTGTTTATTCAACAAAATTTGCTAACCGAGGCTAACGTAGTTGACTACCAGGCAAACTTTGCTTTCTAGAAAACACCAAACTGACAAATTGAAGATGATCAGAAGAGGCATTCTCCCGTTATCCCTCGGTGTATTGTCGCTATCGCACGGTGTATGATCGCTATCGTACGGTGTATGGTCGTTATCGCACGGTGTATGGTCGTTATCGCTTGGCGTATGGTCGCTATCGTACGGTATATGGTTATCGCACTGTGTATTTCCGATATCGCACGGTGTATGGTCGTTATCACACGGTGTATGGTCGTTATTGCACGGTGCATGGTAGCTATCACATGGTATATGGTCGCTATTATACGGTGTATGGTCGCTACCACACGGTGTATCGTCGTTATGACACGGTGTATGGTCGCTATCGCACGGTGTATGGACGTTACCGCATGGTGTATAGTCGTTATCGCACGGTGTATGGACGTTACCGCACGGTGTATGGTCGCTATCGCACGGTGTATGGATGCTATCACACGGTGTATAGTCGCTATCACACAGTGTATGGTAGCTATCACATGGTATATGGTCGCTATCACACGGTGTATGGTCGCTATCACACGGTGTATGGTCGCTATCGCACGGTGTATGGTCGCTATAACACGGTGTATGGTCGCTATCGCACGGTGTATGGTCGCTATCGCACAATGTATGGTCGCTATCGCACAGTGTATGGTCGCTATCGCACAGTGAATGGACGCTATCGCACGGTGTATGGTCGCTATCACACGGTGTATGGTCGTTATCGCACGGTGTATGGCCGTTATCGCACGGTGTATGGTCGTTATCGCACGGTATATGGCCGTTATCGCACGGTGTATGGTCGCTATCGCACTGTGTATGGTCGCTATCACACAGTGTATGGTCGCTATCGCACGGTGTATGGTATTATACCAAGTAATTTAGTATACAATTACACAAGTACAATTAATGGTGTTATTCTGGCAGTAAGATGTTATGAAACTATTTCATAGAAAAAATGGCAAATGTTTACACGAAATTCACTCTCTATCACTGTCGAATGAGACACCTTTTTTCCAACGTTTTAAACCAAGCAGAAAATGGGTTTTGGAAGCTACGGGAATCATTCCAAGAAGCTGGGAATGAGTTCTGTAACTTTTGAGCACAGAGCACCTTTCACATGCCAACTGCTCCAGGTATCTGATTCTAGCTACCATATACCAGCATTGAAAATTTAGAGCTCTACAAATAAGGCCTTCTAATGTTCCTAGTGAAATAAGAACGTAGATTTGAAGGAAGAGAGAGAAAAAATAAGAAAAAATCAGGCATCCACTCAAAGGTTCTCCTACTGGGATAACTAATAGTGTTTACAATATAAGTTAGGATATCATTTTATGATTCACTAATATGAAGAGGATGTTTTACCAGTTACGGATCATCGCCTGAATAAGATCCATGTCAGGATACTCTTATCCTGCGTCCTGACGACCACAGTGCCACCTCGCGTTTCATTCTCTAAGTGATGTACAAAATTAAAGCTAGCATTCCCACATTTGGTTCACACTTCCCTCAGTTGACCTACGTTTCCCACAGTTATCGTACATATCACATATTTGACCCAAAGTTAGCCTTCCCACATTTGGCTCACACTTCCCACAGTTGATCCACACTTCCCACATTTGGCTCACACTTCCCATAGGTGGCTCACACTTCCCACAGCTGGCTCACACTTACCACAGCTGGTCTGCACTTCTCACAGTTGATCCACACTTCCCACATTTGGCTCACACTTCCCACATTTGGCTCACACTTCCCACATTTGGCTCACACTTCCCACATTTGGCTCACACTTCCCACATTTGGCTCACACTTCCCACATTTGGCTCACACTTCCCACATTTGGCTCACACTTTCCACAGCTGGTCTGCACTTCCCACAGTTGATCCACACTTCCCACAGTTGATCCACACTTCCGGAGTTGATCTAGACATCGCACAGTTTGCTTACAATTCCCTTGGTTAACTCACGTTCCATTTTCGGCTCGGACTTTCCACAGTTGACTTACACTTCCCACGACAAGCCTACAGCTCCCATATTTGGCCTACAGTAGGCGGTTACGTCCCTCAATTAATCGACACTTTCCACAATTAGCTTACAATTCCTCCCACAGTTAGTCCACTCTTCACAAAGTTGATCAACACATAGTAAAGCCACAATTCCCACGGTCGTTCCACACTACTTCCTTAAGATGGGTCATACTTCCTACAGTTTGTGCACACTTGCCGAGACCTCTCCAGCTGTTTTTTTTTATTTCATTTGCCTTCTCAGGCTATATCTTAATAGTTCGTCACCTCTACATGTCTACTACTTATTATTTAAGTGAATCGATAAACCAGTTAGGGTCATTCAGTACCTAGGAAACAAGAAACAATCAAGATTGATCTATGAAAATGGTCACTAGCACCAATTTCCTGGATGAAAAGCATCTTTACCTGCGTCAAACCTCCTCCAATTGCGGTCGTAGTGTCGAATCATCAAGTGATGAATGAGGCAAATGAGTTTAGCGCTTGTGTTGTAAAATACAATAATCACTGAAAGTAGTGAGTAATCTTCATATATAGTTGGCAAAAATAGAATGAGCAAAAACAGGGAAGGCACAATGAGGGACAACTGAAATAGGCCAAAAATACGAGGAATAAAAATAGGTAAAGCACCAATAAATAGGACGTAAATAGGACACACACAAGTAGCGTTACCAATAAGGTCACCACACACTGCATTTGCATAAAAAACGTGAAAACATTCTTCAGAATTAGGCATTCCTCGATCAACATTGCGAAAAATAATGGAGAAGGTATTTAGTGTTGAAGCCCTATAAGCCGGGCCACATCAGTGAACTCGTGAAGTGGTAACTCGCAGTATCTCAGACGAAAGTGGAATTGATTTCCTCACACGAGGCAGGAGTGTTTATTTTTGGTGCAAGATATAGGGTGACCAAGAGGGTGTATAAATCTGGATTGGATGGAAGGGGTAGGGGTGTTCCTAAGAAGGGTTGGAGAGAGGGTGTGAACTCGTGAAGTTGTAATACGCAGTATCTCAGACGAGAGTGGAATTCATTTCAGCACAGGAGGCAGGAGTGTTTATTTTTGGTGCAAGATATAGGATGACCAAGAGGGTGTATGAATCTGGGTTGGAAGGAAGGGGAAAATGTCGTTCTAAGAAGGGTTGGAGAGAGGGTGTGACTTAGGTTTTAAGTGGCAGGGCTTGTGTGTCCTGCTGTCGTGTGTGAGCATGTTAAACATGAGTAGAAACAAGTGATTTTAAGGATCTGACGTGCTGTTGGAGTGTGAGCATGGTAACATTTATGAAAGGATTAAAAAAAACCGGTTAGCAAAACTTAAGTCCTGGATGTGGGAAGTACAATGCCTGCATTCTGAAGGTTAGGTAAGGTTCGTCAGGAAACAGGGCAAGTGTTTCCTGACGCGGGTCTTAGTCAGATGATGACCCGCCGTTGGAGCTTTTGGTCATCTGACAGAGGCCTTCCGCTGGCTTACCGGTCCACCCCTTTAAAAATTCTGAAGGAGCACGAAAGGTCATTTGAATTGTGATGTCAGCTTACATATGACAAGAGTGTTATTAAATAAACGATGATGAATATTTCCTTTTTAAGGCAGGGAAGCGGCAGGCCCTGTGACATGGGCCTGTCACTCACCAACCTGAAGATAAAGTAACGTAAAAAATAGTCTTCGGAAATATTTTTTTTATTATTAACACCAAGGCAGGGTGACCCGACAAAGAAAAACATTCATTATCACTCACTCCATCACTGTCTTGCCAGAGGCGTGCTTACACTACAGCTACAAAACTGCAACATTAACACCCCTCCTTCAGAGTGCCGTCACTGTACTTCCCATCTCCAGAACTCAAGTCCGGCCTGCCGGTTTCACTGAATCCCTTCATAAATGTTACCTTGCTTACACTCAAACAGCACGTCAAGTCCTAAAAACCATTTGTTTCTATCTAACACGCTCACGCACGCTTGCTGGAAGTCCAAGCCCCTCGCACACAAAACCTCTTTTACCCCCTCCCATCAACCTTTTCTAGGCAGACCCCTACCCCGCCTTCCCTCCACTACACATTTATACACTCTCGATGTCATTCTATTTTGATCCATCCTCTCTACATGTCCAAACCATTTCAATAACCCCTCCTCAGCCCTCTGGATAATAGTTTTGGTAATCCCACACCTCCTAATCTCCAATCTACGGATTATCTGCATTATATTCACACCACACATTGCCCTCAGACATGACATCTCCACTGCCTCCAGCCATCTCCTTGTTGCAACATTCACAACCCATGTCTCACACCCATACAAGAGTGTTGGTATAACTATACTCTCATACATTCCCCTCTTTGCTTTCATGGATAAAGTTCTCTGTCTCGACAAGCTCCTCAGTGCACCACTCACCTTTTTCCCCTAGTTAATTCTATGATTCACCTCATCCTTCATAGACCCATCTACTGACATGTCCACTCCCAAATATCTGAACACATTCACCTCCTCCATACTCTCTCCCTCCAATATGATATCTAATCTTCCGTTATCTATTTTTTTGTTATCCTCATCACCTTACTCTTTCCTAAATTCACTTTTAATTTCCTCCTTTTACATACCCTACGAAACTCATCCACCAACCTCTGTAACTTCTATTCAGAATCCCCCAAAAGCACAGTGTCATCAGCAAAGAGCAACTGTGACAACTCCCACTTTGTGTTAGACTATCTTTTAACCCTACACCTCTTGCCAACACCCGAGCATTCACTTCTCTTACAACTCCATCTATAAATATATTGAACAACCACAGTGACATCACACATCCCTGTCTTAGACCTACTTTTACTGGGAAATAATCTCCCTCTCGCTTACATACTCTAACCTGAGCCTCACTATCCTCGTAAAAACTTTTCACCGCTTTCAATAACCTTCGGAAATACATTTTACTTAAAACAGATGTACATTACTAGCCATTTGAATACACTTCCTCAGTATCTTACTCTTGGTTTCAGCTGGATACAGCTGGCCTCAACGCATGAAATAACTTACACCTCAACTTTATCTCCTCCTCCTACTTTCCTCTGATTACAACGATTGACATTAATCTGTTGTCGATATACTTATTATATTCATAAAATAATCAATGATCATGAACTAGAGTATTCGGAAGAAGGATTGCCAAGTATGGCCCCGAGCGTGTGTGCGTGTGCGTGTGTGTGTGCGTGTGTGTGTGTGTGTGTGTGTGTGTGTGTGTGTGTGTGTGTGTGTGTGTGTGTGTGTGTGTGTGTGTGCGTGCGTGCGTGCGTGCCAGACCGCTTGCGGGATGTTGATCCTAGCACTGGAGAGACGCGAGATATGAAACTAACATTCAGCATAAGGCTGTCTACATCCATGTGTACACTCACCTAGTTGTACTCACCTAGTTGTTGTTGCAGGGGTCGAGACATAGCTCCTGGCCCCGCCTCTTCACTGGCCGCTACTGGGTCACTCTCCCTGCGCCATGAGCTTTATCATACCTCTTCTTAAAGCTATGTATGGAACCTGCCTCCAATACATCGCTTCCCAAACTATTCCACTTCCCGACCACTCTGTGACTGAAGAAATACTTCCTAACATCCCTGTGATTCATCTGAGTCTTCAACTTCCAACTGTGTCCCCTTGTTGCTGTGTCCCATCTCTGGAACATTCTATCCCTGTCCACCTTGTCAATTCCTCTCAGTATTTTATATGCCGTTATCATGTCGTCCCTATCACTCCTGTCCTCCAGTGTCGTCAGGTCGATTTCCCTTAACCTCTCCTCGTAGGACCTACCCCTTAGCTCCGGGACTAGTCTTGTTGCAAACCTTTGCACTTTCTCTAGTTTCTTTACGTGCTTGTGTGTGTGTGTACTCACCTAGTTGTGGTTGCAGGGGTCGAGACATAGCTCCTGGCTATGAGTGTGTGAGTGTGTACTCGCCTATTTGTGGTTTCAGGGGTTGATTGATAGCTCCTAGCCCCACCTCTTCACTGATCGCTAATAGGTCCTTCCTCCTCCTCTTCCATTAGCTTTATCAAACCTCGTCTTACAGCTATGTATGGTTTCTGCCTCCACTACTTCACTTTCTAGACTATTCCACTTCCTGACAACTCTATGACTGAAGAATACTTCCTAACATCCCTCTTATTCATCTGAGTCTTCAACTTCCAATTGTGACCCCTTGTATCCCATCTCTGGAACATCCTGTCTCTGCCCACCTTGTCAATTCCTCGCAGTATTTTATATGTCGTAATCATGTCTCCCCTAACCCTCCTGTCCTCCAGTGTCGTCAGGCAGACTTCCCTTAATCTTTCTTCGTAGGACATTTCCCTTAGCTCTTGGACTAGTCTTGTTGCAAACCTTTGCACTTTCTATTATTTTTTGAAGTGCTTAACCAGGTATGGGCCTGATGTACACGGTGTACAGAGTCTTGAACGATTCCTTAATGAGGTATCGGAACGCTATTCTTAGGTTTGCCAGGCTCCCATATGCTGCAGCAGTTATCTGGTCGATGTGCGCCTCAGGAGATGTGCTCGGTGTTATACTCACCCCAAGATCTTTTTCCTTGAGTGAGGTTTGCAGTCTTTGGCCACCTAACCTATACTCTGTCTGCGGTCTTCTTTGTCCTTCCCCGATCTTCGTCTTTGCATTTGGCGGGGTTAAATTCAAGGAGCCAGTTGCTGGACCAGACTTGCAGCCTGTCCAGATCCCTTTGTAATCCTGCTTGATCCTCATCCGATTTATTTCCCTTCATTAACTTCACATCATCTTCAAACAGGGACACTTCTGAGTGTACCCCTTCCGGCATGTCATTCATATATATCAAAAACAGCACTGGTCCTTGGACTGACTCCTGTGGAACCACGCTCGTCGCATGCCATGACTCGTTGTTGCCTCCCTGTCAGGTATTCTCTGATCCACTGCAGTACTTTTCCTGTTATGCATGCCCGACCCTCTAGCTTTTGCATTAAACTCTTGTGAGGAACTGTGTCGAAGGCCTCCTTGCAGTTCAAGAAAATGCAATCTTTCCACCCCTCTCTCTCGTGTCGTTCTTCCGTTACCTCGTCATAAAACTCCAATAGATTTGTGACGCAGGATTTTCCTTCCCTGAAACCGTGCTGGTTGTCGTTTATAATCTTGATCCTTTCTAGGTGCTCCACCACTCTCCTGATAATCTTCTCCATGACTTTGCCTACTATACACGTCAGTGGCACTGGTCTGTAGTTTAATGTCTTGTGTCTGACACCTTTTTTAAAAATTGCCTACTTCCATACCTCAGGTAGTTGCTCAGTTTCATTGGATGTGTTGAAGATTATTGTTGGTGTCACATACAGAGTCTCTGCTCCCTCTCTAAGGACCCACGGAGAGATGTCCGGTCCCACCGCATTTGAGGTATCAAGTTAACTTAGCAGCTTCCACACGTCCTCCTCGGTTGTGTTTATTTCATCGAGCGCTTGTTGGTATATTCCTTGTTGGTGTACACCCCCCTCCCTTCCATTCTGACTTTCCGGAGTCTTTTGTCTCCACTGTAAATACTTCTTTAAATCTCATATTGAGCTTCTCACATACTTCTTGATCGTTTCTTGTGAACTTGCCAACTTCTTTCCTCAACCTTATTACCTGGTCCTTGACTGTTGTTTTACTCCTGATGTGGCTATACAGCAGCTTCGGGTCAGACTTGACTTTCGATGCTATGTCGTTTTCGTACTGTCGTTAGGCTTCCCTCCTTATCTGTGCATACTCGTTTCTGGTTCTTCGACTAATCTCTTTATTTTCCTGGGTCCTTTGTAATCTGTACCTTTTCCATTCTTTAGCCCACTTAGTTTTTGCCTCCCTACACCTTTGGGTGAACCAAGGGCTCGTTCTGGTCTTCCCATTATTTCTATTGCCCTTGGGAAGAAACCTCTCCTCTGCCTTCTTGCATTTTGTTTCTCATGTAGTTCATCATTTCGGTTATTGTTTTTTCTAACAATTCCCTTTCCCAATGAACCTCTTGCAGGAAGTTCCTCATGCCTGTGTAGTCAACTTTTTGTAGCTTGGCTTATCCCATCTTACTCCTGTTACCCTCTCCACTTGTAACTATGTATTCAAAGCTCAGAACCACGTGATCACTAGCTCCAGTCTTGCTGGTTTATCCCACCTCTCTCTCTGGTTGTGTCACTAACATGTTGATGCATGAGGTTTTCCAGTACCACATCAATCATCTTGGCTCTTCATTTTCCGGGACCCTCATGTGGCTCCAGGTTTTCCCAGTCAGTCTCCTTGTGATTGAAATCACTCATAACTAGTAACTTTGCTCTATTCGTGTGAGCTCTTCTGTCCACCTCAGCTATGTGTCCACGATTGCTCTGTTGCTCTCTTATTCTTCTCTTGTCCTCCAGCAGTTCTGTGGTGGATTGTACATCATTACAATTACTACCTTTGGTACCCCAGACTGAATTTTTCCTATTATGTAGTCCCTTTCGTCCATTCCGTCCATTCCTTCCATTTCCTCAAATCCCCTTCGGTTTTTAATGAGCAGTGCAACTCCTCCCCCTCTGCTTCCTCTATTTTTCCTCAGGATCTGATATCCGGGTGGGAAGACTGCGTCTGTTATCCCGGTGACTTTTGTTTCTGCGAGTGCCACTCCTCCCATTTATTTGTTATTCCGTCCCCATTCGTATACCAAACCTTCAACTTCTTTTCTGAAACTGTTGTCTGGGAATACGTTGGGGTTGGGGGAGGGGGAGCGGGAGACTTAGCGGGGAACTATGGGGGGTTGCTGTGAGGGTGGAGATGGTGATGAGTGGGGTGGGGCAGTGGGTACGGTGTGTGGGTTTTGGGTTAGATTATTTAGTTGCATTGGGGGTTGTCGTGGTTGAGGGCCTTCTGTAGGGAGGTTGTATTTGCTCTTCTTTCTGAGTCTGGGTTCTCCTGCCCATCTCCATCTTTGCCTCTCTTTCCTCCTTGCGTCTTTGTACCCTCTCTTTCAGTTTCTGCCTATATTCTTGTGTTCTGTCACGGTCGAGGTACACCCTCCTGTATGTCAATGTGTCCCTTAGTTGTGCTTTCTCCTGCTTACCAGTTTATGTGACCACAGCTTCCATAATATCGTATGTGTGAGTTTCTTATGATAGCCTAGAGAGGTCAGGTAGAGTGACTTGTCGCCTCTGGAGTGCTTGTGTTAAGAAACAGTGTTCTCATGGCGTAGGATAGGTAAATATGTTGGTAGTAGGTAAATATGTAGAGATCGTCTCTGTTGACACTTTCTGGAATATTCTATTCTGACTCGTATAATACTGCAATGTTAATTAATTATAGCTTGAGTTTGTTTGTGACTCGATAAAGCCCACTGCGTGGGCGAAACGTTGTCAATAAAGGATCACATTATACTGCATATGTGTTTATTTTTCCATAGCTTGAGTTTGGGGGTGTATTAACCATTTAGGTAAAAGGATTCCATATGGTAATAGATCAGTTGATATCGATTAGTTGCAGTTTTAGGATGACCACTGCGTTTCCTTAATATTCTGTGACTTGCTTTCTGTAAACGTCTGAGGTCCCTCACCTCCCCATACCCCGGAAAGGATGTGAGGGATGGGGGAGGTATGTGTTGGAGTCGGTGGTGGCCCTCACTCTGTGACATGGGTTACCACTGACACCACCTGCCTTGCCTCAGAGAATTTCTCCTCTTATCTATTGCTTTATTGCAATATTGCATAGCTCCTGATGACGCACGAGAGCGCGAAAGATCTTGAGCTAAAAATTTCCATCCCCGTGAGGTTTGTTTTACATTGTTAAGATCGCTTGTTTGCGAATGTTTTTCATAGCACTATATATATGTTAAGTACATAAGTATGATATACGAGAATAAAAAGATGTATTTCAAGAATTGTGTTGTAGCTTATCTCCTTATTCATATTACATTACCTGTAAATATTACCACCTAGAGACCTTTGTTATTAAAACTCTCAACTTTAATTTAGTTGGTTTATATTCATTCAGTTGCAATCCAAAACGCGCTATTGGCAAGCAACATAATGCAGCATAACTGGATTGCACTCTGACCAACTGTTACAAAACCAGAAATGGGCTAGATACTAGAGGAAGATTAATAAGTTGATTTTCTAGTATTGTCTGGAGATAACGTCTCTTGATAGATGTCTCATTTTCTAACATCAATTTACAAATATAGTTAAAATAACGATAAATCGTTGAATTTCCTCCGGTAACTGGAGAATGTCTGGTCGGGTAGGGATCAAACTTTGAACTGTAGTGTGCATTTATTTGAGGGAGATTTATTCTGATGGACTTTGTAGCCCTTAAAATATAATCATAACTGACATTCTGTAGTATCATATTTTTGGACCACTAAGTAACTGAGCTATGAAGCTGAAATAGCAGATGTGTGGACATAGAAAGGTGTCCCCGTAACTCATAAACAGCGTCCAACATCCCACTGATTGCAAAACAGTTTCACAAAAGTATGCGTGTACGTATTCATGCTCGTACGTATGCATGTATGAGTGTATGTTCGTTTTTGCTTTAGCTTTGGTTTGAGTATGTTCGTATGTATGCGTGTTCGTGTTTTTGTTTGTATGTACGTTTATACATAATTGTGCGTATGCTTGTAAGGAGGCATACTTCTGAACATAGGCATATTTGTACGTTCGCATGTCTATTCTTCTGAAAATGTATATACATCTGCATATTCGTTCACTTGTGAATATAAATATATAAAGTGCATTCCTGGCATGTGTGTGTGTGTGTGTGTGTGTGTGTGTGTGTGTGTGTGTGTGTGTGTGTGTGTGTGTGTGTGTGTGTGTGTGTATGTGTGTGTGTTACATTTACATATATAAGAGCATATGATCATATGTACTTAGAAGCATTTTTGTATGAGCAACAAACTGTGATGAGGAAACAACAACAGCTGTATTTTGTCCTCCCTGTTGCATTATTGATCATCCATTATTGCTCGTGTGCAACAACCATTGTGCACACACACATTCATACACGCATATATACAAATAGATTTTATTACGTAATATGTTACACAAGTTTAAAAAAATACATTAATGATACAGAGGCGGCATGTACAGTATACGAGCAGGATATATTACAAGTACATATTGCTACGTGTTTCTTCAAAATTATATTATAAAAATTTCTCCAGCTGCTCAGAGCTGGAGCGTGTACCCAGCATACAACGGACATTACCCTTCTGAACTACAGCTATGAGTCTCAGGAACAGAAAACTAGCTGTCCTGGAATCCCTAATTGCTCTGATAAGTCTTTTGCCTAGATCCAGAAGAAACTTAGATGAGCTCTCTCCCCATGTGCCAAGGGTTTCTGAGTCTATGGGAACAGGTATATAATAATGGGCAAGTTCACCATATTTTCTCGACTTTTGGGACTCCCTTAAACTTGCACCTGCTCCTACTTCCTCCCTCCCTCCCTGCTTTATGGAAGATATATATCGGCCAATGTGAATGCACATACATAGTCCGACACCAACTGTTTGCTGTCTGTCCAGACGTTCAAGGTACTTCCGTATGGATGCTTACGGTAACCATTGGTTTCTGCATAGTTGCAACGGCTCCCTTACTGCTGGATGTTAAGCAGGTTTCTGCAATAATGTGAAGTATATAAAATAAAACGTTTATACTGTAAGAAAAATGCTCCATAATTGTATTCAGGGTTGCCAGATGAACACAACAGCTTATGGCCAAAATTTAAAGAAAATATGGTAAAAAATGGCCACTTTGGAAAAGTATTAGGCAAAACATATGGTCAAAGATATAAAATTATTGAAATGTGTGAATTAACATACGAACAATTAAGTGTGGATAAATTATGCCTATATATTCGATTACATATCATCAAAAATACTTTTAATTAAACTTAAAATACTTACAGTGAAACGCAGCTGTAGTACATTTAAAGTTTTGGCAGCACATATTGTTATCATTTAAGAATGAACGGATTCTTACAATTGAATCCAACAGTTTAATTTGCATCCTGTTTCTGGGTTTAGTTTTGATAGATGTTACATAAGAAAAAATTCGTTCCACTATTGCGTTACTTGCTGACACGATAAGGCATGTTAGGGCATAATTCGACAGTTCTTTAAAATTATTGTGTGTGAATACTGCTTGCCAAAATTCTAAAGCTCTTTATTGGTCTTCGACTACATCAACATCGTCTATTAGGTGGAAAAATGGCAGATCAGAAAAAATTCCCTTTTCTGTTTGGCTTAGAATAACAGTAGGATTTAAAAGTGACAAACCCTTAAATATTTCAGCTGACTCAGGGAGCCACTTGTTCCCTTGATTCAACGATTCTTGAAGCTTGGCTTGGCACCTAAATTTCACAGACTATTTTATTTTCTTGTTTCATATTAGGAGAAGTGCTAAAGCTGATCAAGTGCGTCCTAATTTCATCAAATGTAATTATAAAGTCTACATTTTCTACTATTTTGCATGTTCCATTTTCGTTGTACAGCCTATGATAAAGACTATCTCTGTGTCTCCTAGATAGTCGAGAAAAAGGAACACGGGGAAGATTTCCCTGAAGACGGAGCCGAGTGACAGCCATAGCATAGCCTTTGCTCTCCTAAGACAATGGATTTCACGTTCATTAAGACAGACCTGACATCAGCGGAAAAAAGAAGGGTGAGTTTCATTGCAATTAAGAAAAGTTGGGGGAAGACTGCAAGATGTATCGGCATGATCCGCAGCACCACAGACCGGGTACTCCGCCACAGACCTGCAGTATTTTGCTGGATATCCGAAGCGCCAACAATTTCGACACTGTTGGAGTGTAGGGACCACTTTACGGACCTCAAGGCGATGTCCCGGGATATAAACGGAGGACGGGAGTTCACGAGAGTCAAAGGTTAAGAAGATGATGTTACTGGGAAAGCGCCTCCGCACGCGAGCAGGCAGGACATATGTATCCACTTTGAGAATAGGAAGGTCCTGAAGGGCTAATTGTTCCAAATCATCACCGCAAGACAGAAAATCACTCTTTACAATGGTACGAGGTAAAAACCACCGTACCACTGCAAGAATTGAGAGTAGCATGTCTGTGAACTGCGATAAGTAAGTTTATTCAGGTATACACAAATACAGTTACATAGATTATCATACATAGCAGCATATGTGTAGAGAACCTATAATAACCCAAAAGAGTCAGACAGAGTAACTTATTTCCATTGGAGTCCTCATTGGAATATCTATGGAAGTAATACGGGAAAGATCATGAGCTTGTTCTGCATTCTGAACTGTAACGATGAGCGCACTGCTTCGAAGAGCATGAAAGGATATATTTTGGCCAACATGTCATAAAAGAGCTTTACCAATGCTATGGTCAGAAAGATAATCAGCGGGAGATGTGGGTTGTAGGGAAAATAATTTAGTCCACTGTGTACTTGTAAACATGGTGCGTAAAGGAAGTGGGTGTCGTATAGGTCGTTTTTGAGTGGAATGAGCAGACATCGAAGAACCGTCGTCAGCAAATTGTCTGGAACGTTCAGGCATAGTACCGCGGGCGGCCCGACCTGAGGTAGGTGGGCGATTCGAAAACCGTAGCACTGTATTTAGGGAAGCCGGACGCATAGTTAAAGGTGTGCAAGAGGCAGAGGCACTAGAAGAAACGGGCGGAGTCTCAGCACCTAGAGCGAGTGACGAAGCGTCACCAGCAGAAGGTACAGGGGTATGGGAAAAGTCTTGAGAATGGTCCAGTAACGAAGCCGGGTCAGAACAGGATGTAACAAAAAAGGGCCTGGGAGGAGGAGGGTTATCACAAAA
Organism: Cherax destructor; assembly: GCA_009830355.1. Classification (NCBI taxonomy): domain Eukaryota; kingdom Metazoa; phylum Arthropoda; class Malacostraca; order Decapoda; family Parastacidae; genus Cherax; species Cherax destructor. The sequence continues at coordinate 26,211 of WNWK01021567.1, forward strand.
CGATGGTACTTCTTTCTTATTATTTTTAAGAAAAAGAAAAAATGGGACAGCAGTCTCGAATTCCTCTCGGAATTCGAGACCACGAGCAGTACAGATGCAGCGTAGTATCGTGCCATACCCTACCCTTCACGCCAGTAAACCAGCGCTCGGGTAAAGCAACCTCACGTCTACCGAGCCACCTCAGCGGACAAAAGAGAGGGCGGTCCGAAACAGTCGCAAAGCATACCTCCTTCGGGTGTGACTTCCCAGAACCGACAGGCAGCCTCTGGAGATACACTCGTCACCTGCAGGACACCTCGCCTAAATCTCGGAAATCCGGGAAGGGAGCAGAGTACCTCCAGATAATTCAGATTCCACGGCAAATATCACACCCTAGGAACCTCACGGAGCGGGATAAACCCCCGCACACTTCTCCCTACCTAGAAACCGTAATACCAGAGAGGAGGACCCCAGAGGTTAAAAACGGGACGGGAAAAAGGGAGGGGAAGGAGGGGGGAGAAAAAGGAAATAAAGGGGGATGGGGAGGATGGGATAGGGAAGGGAGGTTTGGAGGGGAATTAGGTTCGGTCTGAGGAAGGAGACCAAAGAGTCTAATTCCTTAGACCAACAGCCTCTTCGCGACGTCAAGAAGCCCCCTTGAAGATAATATATATATTTTATATATATATATATATATATATATATATAATTATCGATTAGTAAAATATATATTTATATAAATAGCATTAGGCTCATACCTTGCCATATAAGACAAGTGAAAATTTGTGTATGCAATAATTTCACCAAAATCATTCTGAACATAACGAAAAATATATTTCATTGTGTTTGTTTATTATTAAATTAATGTTAACGTATCTAAAATATATTTAGTTGGGTTAGGCTAATATAAATTTCGCTTGTTGTAATAAGGTTAGGTAGGTTTTCAAAGTTTCTCTTGCTACAAAAATATAAATTTTTACATTATCGTAAATGAAAAAATATATCTTTAAACGTATAAGAGAAAATTTTAGAAAGGACTTAATTTTAGATGAGTTCCTGCTAATTGACCAGTTTTACCTAATCGGCACGACATATATATATATATATATATATATATATATATATATATATATATATATATATATATATATATATATATATATATATATATATGTCGTGCTGATTAGGTAAAACTGGTCAATTAGCAAGAACTCATCTAAAATTAGGTCCTTTCTAAAATTTTATCTTATACGTTTAAAGATATATTTTTTTCATTTATGTTAATGTAAGAATTTATAATTTTGTAACAAGAGAAACTTTGAAAACCTACCTAACCTTATTACAACAAGCGCACGCAATTTAATTTAGTCTAACATAACTAAATATATTTTAGATACGTTAACATTAATTTAATAATAAACAAACACAATGAAATATATTTTTTTCGTTATGTTCAGAATGATTTTGGCGAAATTATTGCATACACAAATTTTCACTTGTCTTATATGGCAAGGTGAGCGTTGCTATTTAAGCCAAAATCGCAAGTTTTACCTAATCGGCACGACATATATATATATATATATATATATATATATATATATATATATATATATATATATATATATATGTGGAGCCGAATAGTTGAAGAGATTCAACAACGGTGCTATTCACACCAACTCCAAGGCTGAGGGACTGATTAACTCATCTTTTGTGTATAAATAACATAAAAGGCACAATACCGTGACTGGAACAATACACACACACTCTTTTTATATGTGCGGGTGTGTGTGTTTTGTGTATAGTTCTACTGTCTTCAAGTTATGTCCTAGAATTTGTATTGATAAAGCCACTGGATGGCGAAACATCTACAATAAAGATAACCAGATGTTGCACATGTGTCTAATTTTCATCAATATATTTTATATAAGTTTACAATAATTTAATAATAAACAAACACAATGAAATATCTTTTTTTCCTTAGATTCAGAATGAGTTTTACGAAATTATTGCATACACAATTTTCGCTTCACCTATTTAGGCCAAAATTGCATTCGGTACGACATTATATATATATATATATATATATATATATATATATATATATATGTCGTGCCGATTAGGTAAAACTTGCGATTTTGGCTTAAATAGCAACGCTCACCTTGCCATATAAGACAAGTGAAAATTTGTGTATGCAATATTTTCGCCAAAATCATTCTGAACATAACGAAAAAAATATATTTCATTGCGTTTGTTTATTATTAAATTAATGTTAACGTATCTAAAATATATTTAGTTGGGTTAGGCTAAATTAAATTGCGCTTGTTGTAATAAGGTTAGGTAGGTTTTCAAAGTTTCTCTTGGTACAAAATTATATATTCTTATATGAACATAAATGAAAAAAATATATCTTTAAACTTATAAGAGAAAATTTAAGAAAGGACTTAAATTTAAATGAGTTCTTGCTAATTGACCAGTTTTACCTAATCGGCACGACTATATATATATATATATATATATATATATATATATATATATATATATATATATATATATATATATATATATATATATATATATATATATATATATATATAATATATATATATATATATACCACATCGGCCGATTCCCACCAGGGCAGGGTGGCCCGAAAAAGAAAAACTTTCATCATCATTCACTCCATCACTGTCTTGCCAGAGGGATGCTTTACACTACAGTTATAAACTGCAACATTAACACCCCTCCTTCAGAGTGCAGGCACTGTACTTCCCATCTCCAGGACTCAAGTCCGGCCTGCCGGTTTCCCTGAATCCCTTCATAAATGTTACTTTGCTCACACTCCAACAGCACGTCAAGTATTAAAAAACATTTGTCTCTATTCACACCCTGGAAGTCCAAGCCCCTCACACACAATACCTCCTTTACCCCCTCCCTCCAACCTTTCCTAGGCCGACCCCTACCCCGCCTTCCATCCACTACAGATTTATACACTTTCGAAGTCATTCTGTCTTCTTCCATTCTCTCTACATGTCCGAACCACCTCAACAACCCCTCCTCAGCCCTCTGGATAATAGTTTTGGTAATCCCGCACCTCCTCCTAATTTCCAAACTCCGAATTCTCTGCATTATATTCACACCACACATTGACCTCAGACATGACATCTCCACTGCCTCCAGCCTTCTCCTCGTTGCAACATTCATCACCCATGCTTCACACCCATATACGAGTGTTGGTATAACTATACTCTCATACATTCCCCTCTTTACTTCCGTGGACAAAGTTCTTTGTCTCCACAGACTCCGAAGTGCACCACTCACCCTTTTCCCCTCATCAATTCTATGATTCACCTCATCCTTCATAGACCCATTTGCTGACATGTCCACTCCCAAATATCTGAATACATTCACCTCCTCCATATTCTCTCCCTCCAATCTGATATCCAATCTTTCATCACTTAATCTTTTTGTTATCATCATCACCTTACTCTTTCCTATATTCACTTTCAATTTTCTTCTTTTACATACCCTACCAAATTCATCCACCAACCTATGCAACTTCTCTTCAGAATCTCCCAAAAGCACAGTGTCATCAGCAAAAAGCAACTGTGACAACTCCCAATTTGTATTTGATTCTTTATCTTTTAACCCCACACCTCTTGCCAGGCCCCTCGCATTCACTTCTCTTACAACCCCATCTATAAATATATTGAACAACCACGGGGAAATAGTTCCCCTCCCTCCTACACACTCTAACCTGAGCCTCACTATCCTCATAAAAACTCTTCACTGCTTTCAGTAACCTACCTCCTATTCCATACACCTGCAACATCTGCCACATTGCCCCCCTATCCACCCTATCATATGCCTTTTCCAAATCCATAAATGCCACAAAAACCTCTTTACCCTTATCCAAATACTGTTCACCTATATGTTTCACTGTAAACACTTGGTCTACACCCCCCCCCCCCTACCTTTCCTAAAGCCCCCTTGTTCATCTGCTATCCTGCTCTCCGTCTTACTCTTAATTCTTTCAATAATAACTCTACCATACACTTTACCAGGTACACTCAACAGACTTATTCCCCTATAATTTTTGCACTCTTTTTTGTCCCCTTTGCCTTTATACAAAGGAACTATACACGCTCTCTGTCAATCCCTAGGTACCTTACCCTCTTCCATTCATTTATTAAATAATAGCACTAACCACTCCAAAACTATATCCCCACCTGCTTTTAACATTTCTATCTTTATCCCATCAATCCCAGCTGCCTTACCCTCTTTTATTCTACCCACTGCCTCACGAACTTCCCCCACACTCCTACAAGATGTTATTCCTTCTTGCCCTATACACGAAATCACAGCTTCCCTGTCTGCATCAACATTTAACAACTTCTCAAAATATTCCCTCCATCTTCCCGATACCTCTAACTCTCCACTTAATAACTCTCCTCGCCTATTTTTAACTGTCAAATCCATTTGTTCCCTAGGCTTCCTCAACTTATTAATCTCACTCCAAAACTTTTTTCTTATTTTCAACAAAATTTGTTGATAACATCTCACCCACTCTCTCATTTGCTCTCTTTTTACATTGCTTCACCACTCTTTTAACCTCTCTTTTTCTCTCCATATACTCTTCCCTCCTTGCATCACTTCTACTTTGTAAAAACCTCTCAAATGCTAACTTTTTCTCCCTTACTACTCTCTTTACATCATCATTTCACCAATCGCTCTTCTTCCCTCCCGCACCCACTTTCCTGTAACCACAAACTTCTGCTGAACACTAACACTACATTTTTGAACCTACCCCATACATCTTCGACCCCATTGCCTACACTCTCACTAGTCCATCTATCCTCCAGTAGTTGTTTATACCTTACCCTAACGGCCTCCTCTTTTAGTTTGCAAACCTTCACCTCTCTCTTACTTACTGCTTCTATTTTCCCTGTATCCCATCTACCTTTTACTCCCACTGTAGCTATAACTAAAAAGTGATCTGATATATCTGTGGCCCCTCTATAAACATGTACATCCTGAAGTCTACTCAACAGTCTTTTATCTACCAATACGTAGTCCAACAAACTACTGTCATTACGATCTACATCATATCTTGTATACTTATTTATCCTCTTTTTCTTAAAATATGTATTATCTTTAACTAAACCCCTTTCTATACAAAGTTCAATCAAAGGGTTCATATCATTTACACCTGGCACCCCAAACTTACCTACTACACCCTCTCTACATGTTTCTCCTACTTTATCATTTAGGTCCCCTACCACAATTACTCTTCACTTTGTTCAAAAGTTCCTATACATTCGCTTAACATCTTCCCAAATCTCTCTCTCTCCTCTACACTCCTCTCTTCTCCAGGTGCATACACGCTTATTATGACCCACTTTTCGCATCCGACCCTTATTTTAATCCACATAATCCTTGAATTTACACATTTATATTCCCTCTTCTCCTTCCATAACTGATCCTTCAACATTATTGCTACCCCTTCTTTAGCTCTAACTCTCTCAGAAACTCCTGACTTAATCCCATTTATTTCTTCCCACTAAAACTCGCCTACCCCCTTCAGCTTTGTTTCGCTTAGGGCCAGGACATCCAACTTCTTTTCATTCATAACATCAGCAATCATCTCTTTCTTATCATCCGCACTACATCCACGCACATTTAAACATCCCAGTTTTATAAAGTTTTTCTTCTTCTCTTTTTTAGTAAATGTGTACAGGAGAAGGGGTTACTAGCCCATTGCTCCCGGCGTTTTAGTCGCCTCATACGACACGCATGGCTTACGGAGGAAAGATTCTTTTCCACTTCCCAATGGACAATAGAGAAAATAAAAAGAACAAGACCTATTAAGAAAAAGAAGAAAACCATAGATGTGTGTATGTATATATATGCATGTGCATGCCTGTGTAGTGTGACCTAAAGTGTAAGTAGAAGTAGCTAGATATACCTGTTATCCAGCGTGTTTATGAGACACAAAAAAGACACCAGCAATCCTACCATCGTGTAAAACAGTTCCAGGTTTCTGTTTCACAGTCACCTGGCAGGACGGTAGTACCTCCCTGGGTGGTTGCCTTCTACTAACCTACTTATATATAAGTGGTACCCGGTTTAGATATTTTTTCATTCCAGAATGTGTTCAATTCATTACCAAACGAATTTATCTCCTTAAGAAAAAAGTTGTAAAATAGACTAGTCCTTTTAAGACCCCCAAAATTACACTTACAAAAGCATTTAAAAATAAACTTTTACATAAAAGGGTGAGTTTGGGGACCATCGTAAACCGGGGTACCACTGTATATATATATATATATATATATATATATGTCTGAGCAGGTTCTAATTTGATCTTTTTATTAAAGAAATTGAGACATTAGTTTTCATGTGATAACTTTCAAATATCTCCTCTGATTCCCTTGCAAACTTGAACACCAACATTTAATTGCAATAAAATTTTAGTCTTCACTCTGGACTATTTGTTCGAACACAGCGACTGAAGACATCTAATTTATTCCTAATCTATCTTAGCTTGCATATGTTTTGATTTTTTTTCTTTATTTGATTTCCCTGCGATCCCCATTGGGGAGGGGAACTTTTACTTCTGCACTTATAATCATCAACTCTCTTCCACGATGCACTATTCAAATCGTGTGAAAATCAAGTAGGTTAAATTCAATGCGATTCTGTCGTTCAAGGATGCCTTTATTGTACTCTGCACAGACGACATTGAGGCTGAAAAACTGATCACGACTATATCCTACAACCACCCTTGCTGCACGACAATTTCATGCCACGTCTTTCTCAGTTTTGTGAGTCAAGAGAACTGTGTTCCTCAATCGACTGAGCAAACTCATCACTACCCATCACATCGAAGGCATCAAGAAGTCAACAAAAGACCAGAATCCCTGGGCTACTGTGGAATATATCACTAAGATCTCAACGCTTCTTCAATGCTTAAGATCACCTTCACTGATGTCAAATGACTACCCAAGCTCTGCTGATGGAATGGCAATCCACTACTTCCACATCAACCCAAACTTCATTGGAGCCGAGAGGTTCCACCACATCACGCAATGTTACAGTTACTACTCTTACCATACCACCAAGGATTGTCCTACCAAGGATAAAAATTTTGCCCCGACCCCGGCAGTGAAGGACAGATTCCAAGACCCATAAACCACCACACCACCTACAAGGTGTCCAACATATGCTGCAATCACGAAACCTGCCAGACACCACTAAAATACTCAAGACCCACAATCTTTATCCTCCCCAAGGGAATGTGCTACCTCCCCATACCAGACGGTGAACTCACAAAAAACCACTACTGCCTAGTTTCACATTCCAGGATTATCCATCTTCTGGTGACATACTCAAGCTCACCTCCAACACAGTTATTTTCAACCACCAGAAAGTTCGTACCCAGCAAATCCACGGGTGATTCCATGGTAAATGTATAAACCTGAAAGCACCCCTGAGGAAAAACCTTTGGGCTGTCAGCTTACATGACAAAAACATGAATCCTTGGGATCATGTTTTTGCTTGTAGGAAAAATCAAAGAGCATCAGTTGTGTTCTGGGCCCCCCCGCTGGTCAAAGATATTTTTAAAAGTTTTCTGTTTAGTGTACATTAGTGTTTTTTTTGCTTAAATTGCATTTCTCTGCCACGTACACGTATCCATATTTACATTTGATTTATTTTGCCCATT
>WNWK01021568.1:0-33908 GCA_009830355.1 Cherax destructor
AAAGTATGGTTTTTTCGGCCTTCTTGTCACCAGTGTCAAGGTTGGGAACTACCTCTCCCGTCTTCGCATCGGCCACACTCGTCTTCTCATGGGTATCTCATGAAGGGCTCCCTGTCCCTTCTGTGAGCATTGTAAAGGTTCCAGTATCTATTCGACATATTTTGGGACCCCCCTTTTCCTCAGGCCGCCAGGGAATTTTCCTCAACGGCGTCTTCGCTCTCGCCCTTTATTTACCTTCCCTTCTTCTGATGGGCCCTCCTTTAATCTGACTCTCCCCATTGACTTTTTGACAGCAACTGACTTTACACAAACTCTGGGGTTATGCCTCCTTCTTCCCCTCAGTCCCTTCCCTCAATATCTTGCTACCCTCTATCCCTGCACTATCCATGTCCTGCTGCATTTCCATACCCTCCCCAATCATCCCTCCCCTCTTACAACCCATTCTCCCTGCTCCTGAATAACCTGCAGCGCTGTATAACCCCGTGGTTTGGCCTTTTTTATTATAATAATAATTATTCAGCAAGAAAAGTTGCTATTTAAAACAGTCAAATTTACCTATATATATATATATATATATATATATATATATATATATATATCGTGCGTTTAAATTTTTAAAATGATTTTAAACAAATGTAACCTCCCTTGCCATATAAGACAAGGGGAAAATTTTTGATGCAATAATTTCCAAAATCATTCTGAAATAACGAAAAAAATATATTTCTTTTGTTTTGTTTAATATTAAATTAATGTTAACTTATCTAAAATATATTTAGTTGGGTTAGGTTTAAATTAAAATTGCGCTTGTTGTAATAAGGTTAGGTAGGTTTAAAAAGTTTCTTTGGTACAAAATTAAAAATTCTTACATTAACATAAATAAAATATTTTTTAAACGTATAAGAAAAATTTTTTAGAAAGGACTTAATTTTAAATGAGTTCTTCTAATTGACCAGTTTTACCTATTCAGCTTATATATATAATAAATAGGGAGGTACCACCCCCTAGAACTTTACTCTGTGTGTGTGTGTACGTGTGTAATTACATTTTATTTCGTAATGTAATTTTCAGAATAACAGTTGCTGTATGTATTGTAATGTATCCCTCAAACCTCACGTACTGTATATTCCATCTCAACTACTCAAACCCATACTATTTGCAGATGACACTACATATGTTATCCTCACCCAAGCCAGACATACTTGAACACTGTAAATACTGAATTGCAGAAAAATATCTACCTGGATGACTAACAAACTTACTCTAAATATTAATAAAACCTATTTTATTCAGTTTGGGAACAGCTACAAATGTACCACTTAACATAATGATAAACGGGTCCCTATCAAAACTCATGAGGAAAATTCTTAGGAATCCATCTTGACAGTGGCCTCCAAATTTCAGACACATATACAACAAATTTCCAAAAAGTCTCAAAGAGTGAGGAATACTATCAAGATACGGTACTATGTTCCACAACCAGCTCTCCTTACCTATATCACTCACTCATTTACCCCTACCTCACCTATGGAACCCGCAATGGGGCTCTACATCAACCAACTCATCTCAGACCACCTAATAACACAACAAAAGGCAGCAGTTAGAATGATAACAAATTCACCTCCAGACAACATACTCCCCTATTAAAAATCTAAACTCACTCACCATACAAGACATAAATACTTTTTACTGTCCTATACATACATAGAACACTCTATGCAAATATTAACCCACCATAAACTTCTCCTTACCAACTTTAACAGAACACATGACCATAACACTAGACACAGATCACTCATCGATTTTCCCCCGTGTCCATCTAACACTATGTAAAAACTCAATGCATATAAAAGGCACGAAAATTTGGAATTCATTACCTGTCATTGCCAATGAAACCCTGCCTGTACCCCAATTCAAAACGTGCTAAAAACCCCTTCTCACCCAAAGCTAAATGCTCAATATTATACAGAGCCATCCATTGGTCTGAAACAAAGCTTATATAACAAAATAAAGCAGTATAGAACAAAAAATAACAAACATGCCACCCTTATTAAGTTGAGTCTGGGGTAATATATTAACCATGAACAATAAATGCATAGGTAACGCGACAACATGCCATGTCTTACGTTAACCTTACATGTCGTACAATGACATGCTGAAATAAAATTAACTAAACATATTAAATCGGAACAATCACTTTTGTTGAGAGTTTTAATGTGAATTTCCATGGGGACATAATTATACCAACACAACACAAGACACTACCCTCCCAAGACAATTAACACCAAAATCCATACATTAACATCACATCAGTTTAACAGAAATGGTACTATAAACAGTGAAACAGAATTTATAACATGAAACACCCATTTTTTTTTTTTTTTTTTTTTTTTTTTTTAAATATTTTATTTGAAACATAAACCGACACATAAAGGTTTATCATTCATCACTTGTTTATATATTTATTCAGAGAACATACATAATAAATTTTACCAATTTATCCCACAAAACCCTATAGACTTTTAACCAATCATGATATCCGAGTGCAAACCTGAACAGATATATATCATGATGAAATGAATGCCAGATATGAATCCAACAATTTGCATCAACAACTAAGTCAACAAACCCCTACTTCCAAAACAAAAGCAACTACCAAACCAAAGCAAATGTCACATAGTAAGGATTATAACTCAAGAAAACTTACTTTGATATAGCAACGAGAAAACCACGCACCACAAGAATACCTTGACCATAGTCTCAGTTCATTACAATCCCAACCCTAAGACTATCATGTACAGTACAGTAGTGACTGAAGAAACCTCCTCTTCCTCACCCCCTCAAAGCCAACCAGCCCTTGCACCGAAAAAAAAAAAACCTGTAATTTAAAGGTAACCAAAAAAGAAAACCACAACATCAGCCTAGACTAAATCAACCTTGCCCCGAAAGTCGTCCGTCAAACCCTGACCCACACGGGGTGCCAAGTCCGTTGTCTACCCCAAAACTCGCCCTTAAAAGCCCCAACCAGCAAACCCTCCCCCACCCTTTCCCTACCCAGCATACATACAAATGAAAAACCCTTATAAAAGCAACGTTTGTCCCCTCGACCACCCAATGTATCAGTCGTCAAGCCCTCTTCCAACTCCCGTCTACCCCAATAGATCCGCAATCCTCAACCCCCTGTACGATTGATTGAAATCAGTTTCCCATGCTCCCATACACTACACGATTTCTGCATTTCGTCCTATAGATGCAAGCAGAAAGAGCTTGACCCTTTCCCTGCTCCCAAATCCTAAGTCTCCATGAACCACATACAAAATCTACTAGATAATACATGAGACCCCTTGCGTCTGAGCATTAGGTCCCCTGGGTCTAGAAACATTGCCCTCAAAAACAGGATGCCCCCCACCCCCATGTGGCGAGCCCCCCTCCGTATTATTAAAGATTCCAAAAATATATCCCATCCCAGGTGTAGTATCCAATTCCCCATCTCCACTCCATCTCTCACCAAACCCATGCTCACTAAAAGAGCCTGAGCTACAGCATCATGCAAAACCTAAACATGAACTTCCGATCCCTAGACCTCAGCTTCAACCCCTTTAATCCCCCCATATCTCAGCCCAACCATACATAGGATATATCGACACACATTCTATCACCTGATGAGATCCCCAAAATACCTAGCCTACCAACCGAGATGTCCTGCGGGTGTCTTACCACCATCAAACTTCTTAATATGTTCTTACCATATACCAGAGACCTGTCATCCCACCATTCACTCATCTCCCGGAGTACCCCCCACTCCTTCTTCCCCTGACCTGCCTAATCCACCCCTCCGCAAGACAACGTTTGAGGTACAAGCACAACAGTCTACGTTCTAACCAAATTAATCCCAACCCCCCAATTTCACTGTTGCGCCAACGTTACGCCCTACCCAATGTCTTCCACCAGCCCACACATACTTAAAACCATTCGTTCCAGAACCTCCGTCAGCCTGTAATAAAGGGAATATGGCAGCTACATACCACAGCTTACTATAAACCATACTATTCACTATTATTCCCTCTGTCTCAAAGTAACTCTTCGCCTCCAAACCTGCAGTAGGTCTGTCTCCCCTGTATCACCCTACGAGAATTCAATTTTCTTGCCAAACTACGATCCTTCATAAATTCCACCCCACATATCCTCACACTTGAAACGACGTGCCACACCTGACTTCTGCCCAACATCCCTCCCACCCAAGTACCTACCTCCAATAATTTTGTTTTACTATCGTTTATTCTCATCCCAGTTGCTCCACAAAACACCGAACAATGTCCCCACATTTACCAGGCCCTGCTCCGAACCCACAAGTACCGTGGTGTCGTCCACATACCCCTACGATGCCCGTGCGTTCTTTTGCCTCATCAACATTCATCCACACCCTACCTCAATTAATCTGTAAAAAGGTCCTGTAAACATGCAAATAATATCTGTGAAAGGGGACAACCCTGCCCAGACCCCTACCCATTGGAACCAAATCCCCCAATCTACCATTCACCTGTACTCTGACACCACCTCCCCATACAACCTCTCAATCCACTTCACAATTTCTTCCCCAAAACCCTGCCTTCTCATTATGTCATACAGCACGTCCTTTCCACACTATCATATGCACCCTTCAATCTAAAGCCAAAACACCTCTTTTCCCATGCGCAACATAATCTTTAATTCGCTCAAGACCATTTACCACACTCCTCCAGGTATTCCACCTTGCCCTCTGCAATCACCTTCCCCAACACTTTCTTTATTCTATTACCTAGTATTTTAGCCAATATTTTATAGTCCGCATTCATTAGAATTATAGGCCTATAATTACTCAGAGAATCCTCCCCTCCCTTCCTGACTAAAACTACAACCCCAATACTACTTCTCCTTCCCCACCCCTGCGGACTTCATACAATTCATCAAGCGCACTAGACAGTCCCTCACCGCATCCCAATTCTTCCTATAAAATTCATTTGCTATACCATCTATTCCTGGGAACTCCCCTTACTCAACCCATCACTGCCCACCTCCTCCTGCTAATAACACCTCCCATAGCCTCTCTATCCCTCCTCCAACTGCTCTTGAATTCCCTCCAAAGGAGATTCCTATCTCCAACCCCACATCCACACTACTCATATAACGTGCAAACCATTTATCCACAAATACTCCGACTGACTCTGTACCCCGAATTACCATACCCTGCTCATAACTCTCCAGCCTCTGCTCAACTTTCATCATTCTATTGTCCTCGCCTCACGTTTTCGCCTACAGTGACTCAACACCGTTTTTGACCTATCACCACTAACAGATCATCATACCAGCTTTCATGCGGCACGCCTCAAACCGCTCTATCTGTATGTCCATAACTTTTCCTTTAATACACGGTTTCCCCGTTTCATGCGACCACCTTTTTCATAACAACCCTGTAATTGCCCCTCCATACTTCATCAAACCGCATCTCCACCGCCTCCTCTCTACCCAACTGCTGATAAAACTCCCTAATTCGGGCTTGCCACATTCGTCCACCACCCTAACAAGTTATCCTGCCTCTCATCCTCGCCCATAACCTCCCCCACCATTCGCTAAACTGCATTGATTTATCCCCTCCCACTAGTAATCCTACATTCAATTTCCAATAACCCCCATACCACTTTGCAACGCCTTCCCAGTTCAAATCAACTAAAACCCCCTGTGATCTGAAAATCCAAAGTCTATGGTTTGAACCCTACCCACTACTACCCTATCAGTTACATAAATCCTATCAAGTCTCGCCGCATACCCTTTCCTCCCAAAAGTATGATCCACAGGGCCCCTACACCTACCACATCCTTTAATCCTACACTTCCTAGCAAATCCGTAAAGCCACCAACTCACACCCTGCCCTCTAGGCTCTACGTCCCTCTTCCTTATAACACAGTTATAATCGCCCCGACTACCACCACTCCAGGCAAGTCACGAAGGGCATATATCATGAAGTCTCGAATAAAGCCCACCTTTACTATTCGTGACTGCTCTGCTGGCATATAGACACCTAAAAACATACCCTGACCTCTCCCACGAACCTTCCACTCTAACCACCCTACCCCCCACATTCCTCCCAAGACATTAGTTGAAAAGGACTTGACTCCGAAATCGCAACTGCCGCCTCCCTTGAGCCTACCGAAGACCCTGCAAAACCCGATACCCTTTCACTCTCAAATCCCTTCCACACCTATAATTATGCTCCTGGATGAAGGCCACCTGTACGCCAAAATGTCGCAAGGCGTACTCCACCCAGGAACGTTTAACATCCTCTTTCATACCATTAACATTTATTGTTAGACACTGGAATGCAAGTGCAAGGTTTGCCCTTCGGCCGAGGGAGGCTGCGACCCTGACTTGCCCTTACCCACTCCCTTACCCACATGTTTCCCCCCCTTTATGGGGTCCTGACCCAAAATGGCATCTAAATCTTTCCTGGCAATCTCCACCAAAGACCTCTTACCCGGTCTCTGTGCCGGCGTAAGAACGTCGTCACTATCGGACTGTGTGCCGGCTCTCTTACGGGTTCCCACCACCACTTCCATTCCCGTGGCCTTATCTGACTGATGCACCTCTGCCGACACTATTTCATGTGTTAAACACTGGCCGGCCTGATGTGCCTCAACTGAGGCCTCTACCACCGGCTCTACCACTTCAACTGCTTCCACCACATCGACACTGCCTTCCCCAGGCAACACTGGAAGAGGGTCCTCCATAATGCCTCTCAACACCTCCTCCAGAGGTAAATCCTCGCATGACACAACACCTGTGTTATCCACAACACTCTCACTTGGAGCCTCAGGCTCCTGGGGCAAAGTGCAGAAAGCCTCCCCTGCCCCATCAACTATTTCACTCCACAAACGCTTCCCTTGTACCTCCTGAGGTACTTTCACCAGGTCCTCCCTGGCTCCCTGAACAGCCGGCTCCCTGCGGGCCATGTCCTGTCTAGGTATCACTCTCCTCATGCAGTCTGCAGCAACGTGGTTATAGGCGCCACATAGGCGGCAAGTCCTCTGTTGCCCCGGGTATGTCACGTATAGTTGATTCCTGAAGTCAGACATCACCACATATGACGGTATCGGCTTACGTAACGTCATTTTCAGGGAATAAGTCCCTTCATAGAGGCCCAACATTGGACCCACACTCCACTTCCCTGCGTTCACCGTGTGGATCACTCCATACTCGCTGAAAAGACCAGTAATATCCGTCGCATCCGAATAAAAGGAACATTCTTGACCTTGATAAAAGTATATGTCCTTGATACGTCTTTCAACCGAACTTGCATTGTCGAGTTGACCGTATACACCTTGTCCTGGTGCTGATCAACAAGGCGTTCATAAACTGCAGCAGTTAGTAGTTTGACGAAAACTCGGTTGATCCCGTTTAGCGCTACGCCGTATAAATCCATAATATCTAAGCCGTACACATCATGCAGAATCGTAGGGAGCACTGTTGCAGCCGTGGCTGGATGTATGACGCCGGTGACCATGTCAATACACACTGTGTTAGAACGACGTCGGACAACAGTCTCCATGACAGTAGTTTAAGCAGTTAGCCAATTGCGAAAGAGTGTCACCAGGCGGCAGACCAGTGTACAGCACGTCCACCCCCGACCGAAGCAGGGAGGCAACTCCTTTACGAGATACGTGTTGAGTTATGGTCAGCACTTGTAATTGGCAAGTATTCATGTTTGAATTTTGTTATTGGATTTGTGTTATTATATGTTTTTGTCCTCTTAAATAAAATATAAAAAAAAAAAATGCTCAATATCAAACATTCCCAACAAAGTAGAATAATCACTTAATGTAAAAACCTGACTAATCACTTAAATGTAAAAACCTGTTATGAATAATACATACTAAGCTAACTATTTCCATAACATTTACATTATAATGACCACGTAAACTGTAACTGCAATGCAGCTAATTGTTTTAAATTATCTCACTCAATTAGTTGCATTGCTACAATTAATTGATATGTTCAACTTATATTCAAACTTTATAACTTAGATACGCAATTATACTTATTTTATAAATTATCAACCATAACTTTTTACCATGTAGTCTAGAATTAAGTAGACCTAAGAATGCCCGCAATGCACAGCATATTAGGGGCTTTTGGCATGTACATCTCATTAATAACTATGTTTCTTGTCTACCATGTATCATTGTACCATGTCTCAATAAAGTATTATTATTATTATTATTATTATTATTATTATTATTACTATGCAAAAACTCAATGCATATAAAAGGCCCGAAAATTTGGAATTCATTACCTGTGATTGCCAAAGAAACCCTGCCTGTACCCCAATTCAAAACGATGCTAAAAAACCACCTTCTCACCCAAACCTAGGTGCACAATATCAAACATTCCCAACAAAGTTGATTAATCACTAAAATGTAAAAACCTGTTATAAATAATGCATATTGAGCTAACTGTTTCTATAACATTAACAAAAAAATAATTCACTCTCTTGTACTCTGTGTAACTTATAAAATGACCATATAAACTGCAATTGCAATGCAACTAATTGTTTTAAATTGTTTGATCTCATGCAATTAATTGCATTGCAACAATTAATAAATTATTTTGTTCAACTTATGTTCAAATTTTACAACTTACATACACAATTATACATATTTTGTAAATTATCAACCATAATTTTTTACCATGTAGTCTACTATTAATTAATTTTAAGAATGCCCACAATGCACAGCATATTAGGGGCTTTTGGCATGTACACCTCATTTATACCTATGTATCATGTCTAAATAAACTTATTATTATTATTATAAGTCTTGTGTGTCATGGTGCATAATAAAATATATTGTATAAAGTGTATATATCATTTTTATGAGACTAAATTTTCGCGAGTATGGCAGAATAATCCTTCAAATGATCCTAGATGCCGGTGAGGGCTCCTGATCCAAGGAAGTGGACCTGTCCCTCCTTTCCCTGAACTGAACCTGGCTGCCTTCGTTCTGTATGATCCCCTACGGATTAAGCGCTTTCCCCTGAATATAATAGAATGACAAAACAAACCCACGATCCTTGCGTTATAAGCCAAGGCCGCAAGATTGACTTAAAAAGCATGACGTGGTTAAGAAAAACGTTTCATGTGTCTTATATATATGTAGAATGAGACCATTAAGTGTCTCTAGTTCTCATCAATTGTCAGAGGGATATGTTGCTGGTTGGTTGGGCAGGTGTTCGTCCCTAACTCTTACATTACACGTGTGTAGAAACTGTCAGCTGTTCAGAATTCAGTATTTGTTTGTCTTGGGAAATTCTACGTCATCTGAACTCTTGTGACAATTGCACGTTCGGTTCCGGCTTAAGATTAAGAACATTTGTAATGAATATTGCGAGGTTATTCGCAAAATAATGAGACTTCATATAGTTTATTTAACATTTCAGAATTGTTAAATAAAATATTAAAGATATAACCTGCTCGTAATTATAATATTTATATCTTAGCTATTTTTATATAGTCAATATTTATATGAATCGGACAGACGAAGAGTAAGCCACCAAGAGATGGCAGCACCAATAATATATTTTAGCCGCGTTAAGAAACTCTAAAGATATCAGAATTTTTTCAATAATCTCCCTGAATTGTAGAACACAGTGCCGTGATTGGTGAAAACATCTCCCACGGCCTCTGAGGAGCTCTGTGATTGGTGAAGACCTCTGAGTGAGCTACAGACTCTGAATTCTGCTGATCCACTGAACACACACTATATTTTGTTTCCGGCCACGTATTTTAGCAGAAGACGCGGCGAGCCTGTCAAAAAGCACCGTCTTGGCGTATTACCTAGCCACTTTACCCGGCCAAGAGGAAGATAACTATGTACAGCTGATGCCCTGGTAGTGAGGAGGGCGCCCGTGAAGCACACAAGATGGAGATAGTGTGGTTAACTGTGGTGGTAGTGATGGCTATCTGGCTGCCTCCCACCGCTGGGGTAGAACTAACGTTTGAACTCCCCGATAATGCTAAAGAATGTTTTTACGAGGAAATCGAGAAGGGGACAGAGTCGACGCTAGAGTTCCAGGTGTGGTGGCGAGGGAATATCTTTTCCGAGTGGTTTATGTCAGCATGGTTTGGGCTTTTGGTTTTGTTTCTCAGTGTGATTGACCTGACGTTTCTATCTTTCTCTTTGCTGTGTAAACGTTAAATCTTCCTTTCTTACATCCAGGTTCCCTTCCGTAACATAGTAAACGTTATATTATTGCCTTATTTTTATATTAGTGTTATACGTATATGGCTACCAGCTGTAATATTAAATTAAGCAACTGATCATGCTGTGACAGCCAGCTGGATTACATATACTATGTATGTTTTTAAAATTAAAATCTAAATATTCATCATTTAAGGTATGTGCGGTCCTGTATTACCCTTACAGATTTAGTGCTTTCCATGAATGTATCAAAGGGGGGAGGGAGTTGCCTTGATGCCATTGATAGACTTTGGTTTACAGAATTAAGTCAATTCTTGGATTCAACCTGTTTACCCTTCCATTCCCACCCATGTCTTTCGTTCCCCAAACACTATATAGTGAAGGGCTTTTGGTTATGGCTCAATTGGTAGTGGCCTCTTCACACAGGGACCAGGGTTCAATCCCTGAATGAGTGGAAGCTTGGGTATGTTTCCATTCACCTGCTTCCCCTGTTCGCTTAGCAGTATGTATGTACCTGGGTGTTAATTGACTGGTGTGTGTTGCATCCTGTAGAAGAGAATTAAAAGACCTCAGTGGAAAGAAAGTTGAACAGTCTAATGACATGGGCTTTTATTGGGTTATCCTGGGTTAACCCTCTGGGTTAATAATCCAAAGTGTTCTTATTCGTGTTTGTAATGATAGTGATAATATTCCTAATTAAATTAAATGGATTTAGCACCTTTGTTTTTGTATAGATCATTTATTTGGACAATCCCAGAGGGTTAGTAACCCAGAATAATTCAAGGATATAACCCATGACAGTTGACTAACACCCAGCTACCTACTGTAATTAATGCTACATGAACAGAGGTAAAGGTTGTGAAGGAAACATGTCCAACATTTGCACTTGTGCCAGGTGTGGAGAAATTTATCTCCATCAAGGGGGCAAAGCCCCATCTCTCAATGTTTCCACATGGGCAGTGCAGATATGAGCTAGGAGGGTCATGACCCCTCCCTCTTGGCTCACACCTGCACTGCTAGCATGCGAATGTAAAAAAGGGGGGGCTTTGCATCCTCTTGGAGATGATGATCAAACTAAATGCAAATTATGTGATCAGGCATATGGTCACTGTCTTGAACACTATGTGCTGAATTGTCCACTTATTGAGGAATATAGAGATAGACAGCATAATAACCTATGTGACATGTCAAGATATCTTATTAGTGAAGGTAGGATACCACTTATTCTAAGCAAATTTCCTAAATTTGCTTGTAACAGATAAGTGAACTGTAGATATAAATCCAAATCTAATTTCCATGAACGTGCCTATCTGTGCTCATGATAATGCAAGCACAGATGGGCATGTTTGTGGAGCAACTTGCAATGTGAACAGACTGACTCATGTTGTAGTGGCCAACCTTAGGCTTGGCTACAGGTACTTCTGACAGTTTGGGAGACACAGATGATGATCAAAGTAAATGCAAATTATGTGATCAGGCATATGGTCACTGTCTTGAACACTATGTGCTTAATTGTGCACTTATTGAGGAATATAGAGATAGACAATATAATAACCTATGTGATATGTCAAGATATCTTATTCATGAAATAAGATACCATTTGTACTAAGCAAATTTCCTAAATTTGCTTGTAACAGATAATTGAAATGTAGATATAAACCCAAATGTACAATTGTTAACCCCTTTGGGGCCTAGTGCCTAGGCCTTTTGTGTATCCATATGCTCTTGCGCTACCGTCCACAGGATGGATATGGGGTGCACAATAAACTAGCCACTTCGGTGGCAAAAATCTAAAAATCTTGGAGATAAATTTCTCCACACCAGGAATCAAATCCATGTTCTTCAGATGTGAGCTAAAGGTGCTACCATTTGAACCACCAGTATTCCATAATTTTAATTAGCATTTTTAACTTTGGGGTATTTATTTTAAAGTATTAAGTACCAAACATTTGAACTGGATATAATATTTTGAGGGCAGTATTAATAATAGCTTAACATCCTTTCTTAGCCCAGATAACTTCCACTTCTAAAATTGTAGTTTTCTAAATTTCATTCCCAGTCACTGTACGAATTCTACAAATATAACCTTTCCCCCATGAATATAATAATTTTTAAACAAATTTATGGGCACTAAAGCTTTTCTAATGGGCTTGGTGACAATTCTTCATGCCCACCTATAGTATATGTATCAACCAATGCTCTCTTTCTGTATAATTGCAAAAGTACTATGTATGTTTACCATTCAAAGGAGGGTCTTTGATGCTGGTGAGGGGCTCTTGATTCAAAGAAATTGATCTGGCTTTTCCTTTCTTGGATGGAAGTTATAATAATAATACATAGCCTTGATGCTAGTGAAGGGCTCTTGATCCAAAGAATTGGAGCTACCTTTTCTTCAATCAAGCCTGGTTACCTCCCATTCCCTAAATATTGCTTGATCTCTGAATATATCTTCCCCATGAATATAATATCTACATATGTTTAATAGCAAGCTGTACAGGAAAAGGGGTTACTAGCCCATTGCTCCCGGCATTTTAATTGACTTTTACAACATGCAGGAGTGAATTGTGACAAATGGTTTTTGGGACCTGACAGGCTGTTGGAGTGTGAGCTCGGTAATATTTTGTGAGCAGGGTAATATTTTTGTACTTCCCACCTCCAGGACTCCAGTCCTGGAGGTGGGAACTACAATGCCTGCACTTTAAAGGAGAGATTTGGGATATTGGCTGTTTGGAGTGACATCTACACTATTGTATATGAGCGCCTCTGCAAAGACAGCGATTTCGTATAAATAATGGTGAAAGTGTTGAATGATGATGAAAGTATTTTCTTTCTTTTTGTTTTGTTTTTCTTTTTGGGTCACCCTGCCTCGGTGAGAAATGGCTGATGTGTTAAAAAAAAAATGTTTATCTGGTATCTCCCTACAATAATTTTTAATGTGGTTGTATTCCTTATCAGTAAAAGTGCTATGGTATCATTAATTACATGCTAAATTAAAAATAATGGATGTAATGTTAAATCTACAATTGCAAAAGTATACTTTATTCACTATGTTTACATGAGTTTGAATGTTATTTGCATGCTAATTGACCGACAATTTTAATTAATGTTAGACTATTATGATAGGTAGTGACCGGTGGCCACTATGATGTGGACGTTGTTTTGGAGGGACCATCACGGCAGATTCTGTACCGTGAAATGAAACAGCAATACGGCCAGTTTCAGTTTACTCCGGAAATCTCGGGCACATACCAGGTATGTTGGCATGGTTTTGTATTCTTTGTTCCCTCTAGGGAGATTCTTGATGCCAGTGAGGGGCTCTTTGATCTAAAGGGTTGGACCTACTCTCTTCTTCCTTGGATCTAACCTGAAGGTCTTGCATTTCTCCAGGCGCTGTATTACCCCAGAGTTTAGCACTTCCCCCCCCATAACTGTAATACATAATAGCAATAGTATTACTTTGTTGTACAGGTCTGTATTTAATTTTTATATGTCCATTATAAGTTGTCCTGTGTTCAACTGGATAAAAATAGTCTTGCTCAAAGCAGGATGTTTGGTCTATAATCTGTTGCTCCTGTTCACCTAGCAATAAATATGCTATTGTGGGTTGCATTCTAGGTAAGGACCTAAGGACCCCCATTGAAAATAACCCCCACTGCTTGGCATTTTTTGGTTATCCTGGGTTAACACTTCAGGGTTAATCTGATAAGTCTTCTATTTGTACCCCACTCTAGTGATGTATGTCATTAAACTGCTGCAATGTCAGAATTCGCTCCTGAAGGTACGTTAGATATAGTATAGTAATCCTTTCTCTCCATCCTCTCTTCCTTTTATTCACTGACAGAGATGCACTCCACAAAAATTTGTTAATTAAGTTTACATTAAGCATGCATGGTTTTCGCAGACTCCCAATATGTAATTCGATATTCATTCCTGTAAAAAAATCTAGGATGTATCATTTTTGTGATAAAGCCACATTTTTATGGAAGTACCACATACAAATATTCCATGTACAAGGTATGAACATTAATTAAAACTCACTCATAAATACAGCCTCTCCTCACTTAACGATGGAGTTCCGTTCCTAAGACTACATCGGTAAACGAATTCATCGCTAAGCAAGCAGCATACTATACAGCCTCTCCTCACTTAGCAACGTACTCGTTTACTGACGCCTCGGACTTATGAAGGTTCTCTCTGACAAGTATTTATACCTAAATAATGTATATTAGAGCTGATTTCCTCTATTCTGTTTATTTCAATATACAGTACACTACTGTATAAATATTTAAAAATATACCAGAAATGTTATGAATGGTGCAAAGGTGACATTAAAACAATATCAAAGATGGTTGACACAAACCCACTACCATTATAGTATGCTTCTTACTTAACGACAAATTCGTTTAACGATGTGGTCTTAAGAACAGAACTCCATTGTTGAGTGAGGAGAGGCTGTAATGGTAGTGGGTTTGTGTCAACCATCTTTGATATTGTTTTAATGTCACCTTTGCACCATTATTACAATAACACTAGTTTCACTTAAACACCATTACCTGCACACAGGTAGAGTGCATTTATTTCATGAGCCTGTTACTAGTGTTGTAATAAGGGAGTGTTTGGGATAACAATAAACTCTACAATTTCTAATATTTAATATAAATCTATTGGTATAAAAACAAGTCATATACTTTGTATAAAAACATAATCTTTTATCTTAATACCCTGCATACATAATCTTTGGTATCGATATCACATTTTATATATACAAAGTCACAGAATATCATGTAAAAGGTAATTAAAATAATGTAACAAATAAAAGCAATCATAAAACTCTAGTGCCTAGTGTCATGTGTCACTGCCACCTTCCTGTGTCTTATGACACTACCAATCCTAGTGTCATAACACTCGATCATCATGTCAATTGACACTTCCTTGTCACCGTGTTCTCAGACACACCGTCTCCGTGGTACCCACGACACTTGACATACTGTCACCATGGTATCCACGACACTACCTTTTCACCAGTGTCATGACATTCAGTCTCTAAGGAAACCTTTGCACCGAGTCATTTGACACTTCAACACTCCGAGTTACACAATCCTTTCTAACTTGTGTCGTGTCACCTGACACTCCAGGTTACCACACCCTGACTTTATACAATACTAAGGAATCCGTGTCGCCTGACAAGCTCACCGGGTACAACACACCCTGGCTTTCCACGTGTGTCCTCTGACTCACGCTCACCAGGTACAACACACCCTGGCTTTCCACATCGGTGTTCCCTGACGAGAGACGCACAGGTCCCTGAGCTAGAAGTCTTAAGTCAGCAGGTGTCCACTCCGGCAGTCTGGTGAACACTCAAAAACCAGTAGATTTACGCTGTGAGAGTCTAAGGCTTTGTCACCAGCAAGTATATTCCAAAGTCAGGAGTACACTCTGAGAGTCTGGTGTACACTCAGTCAGGCCGGTTCAGCAGTCCCCACATTGGGTTTGATGACGTACCCAGTGGTACTGCCGGCCGGCAGGTTAACTACCTGACCACCATATTGGTAGGAGGCCGCAACAACCATTTATAACATTTCTGGTATATTTTTAAATGTTTATACAGTAATGTACTGTATACAGCCTCCCCTCACTTAACAACGGAGTTCTGTTCCTAAGACCTCGTCGGTAAACGAATTCGTCGTTAAGCGAGGAGCATACTATAATGGTAGTGGGTTTGTATCAGTCATCTTTGATATTGTTTTAATGTTACCTTTGCCCATTTATAACGCTTTTGATATATTTTTAAATGTATATTATAATAAACAGAATAGAGGAAATCAGCTCTTAATATACATTATTTTGGTATGCATACTGGTCAGAGAGCCCATCATAAGTCAGAGTCGTCGGTAAACGAGTACGTCGCTAAATGAGGAGAGGCTGTATATAAATTCCACCCCAAAAATTAGAACGGTACATATTTGCCAATAATGGTTGAGGTGTTGGGGAAGATGAATACTATTATAGAGTATATGGGTGGAAGGGAGGAGGGGCAAGAGATAAGTGGGAAAAAGAGGAGAGAAATAGGCTAATTGGAGAAGCAGGATTGAAGATGATTACTCCCTTGTGTTATTAAATGAGGATAACCCACAAAAGTCAATGTGGCTTTATTTCTGTTGGGAGCCTTTGCCCTTTTTCTATATTTGACCTACAACAGTTGGCTAATGCCCAGGTATCTATTTTCTGCTAAATGAACAGATGCATAAGCATTAGGAGACTTTCCCATGTCTCACTCCAGCCCAAGATTGAACCTTCAATTGTGAGTGGAATGTGCTATTTTTTCACCTGTTAATCTGTAGGAAGGGTGTTGGTGTCATTTGATAGAATGGAAGACATACTACTGAAATAGAGATGATTTTTGGTTGATTTCAGGATGGAAGTAGCTTGAAATCAGGCTCAAAGTAGCAGAAATATTTATTTTTTTAATAAGTCTGATTCAATTGTTGGGATGCTGTAAACCATGACTAATCATTCCTGGTTATATTTCATTATCTGAGAAATAGGGTAAATCTTTTTTTTTTTTTTTTTTCTTGATAATGCATTTAAAATGGATGGCAGGTGTAATATTGGAGAGGCTTTAGTGCCTCGAATGTGTACTGTGTTTATTTTGGACTGCTTTTTTTTTTTTTTTTAAATAATTTTGTGTAAAATTGACGAAATTACTGAATTCTGCATACTTTATAGTTTTGATAGTTGAATGAGTGATTTCTTATGTTTAAGCGATACAACGGAAGGCATACTAGCAAAACAGCTTACTCTGCTCTTACGTAATTCCATAAATTTATCATCAAATTTTGTATTTTTGATGTCATTACCTTCAGAGAAAGATTCTCTTCGATTTCAAAAGAAAACTAATTAAAAAAATGCTAACACTGTGAGCACTTTTAATTTCAGGGCTTACAACAGTGAAGTGGGTCAAGTAGTTTGATCTTTATTTAAGCCGTATTTAGATAAGGGTAAAGAGGTTTTTGTGGCATTTATGGATTTGGAAAAGGCATATGACAGGGTGGATAGGGAGGCAATGTGGCAGATGTTACAAATGTATGGAATAGGAGGTAGGTTATTGAAAGCAGTGAGTTTTTATGAGGATAGTGAGGCTCAGGTTAAGAGTATGTAGGAGAGGGAGATTATTTCCCAGTAAAAGTAGGCCTTAGACAAGGATGTGTGATGTCACCATGATTGTTCAATATTTTTATTGATGGGGTTGTAAGAGAAGTGAATGCTCGGGTATTGGCAAGAAGTGTGGGGTTAAAAGAAAAAGGATCTAACACAAAGTGGGAGTTGTCACAGTTGCTCTTTGCTGATGACAGTGCTTTTGGGAGATTCTGAAGAGAAGTTGCAGAGGTTGGTGGATGAGTTTGGTAGGGTATGTAAAAGAAGAAAATTAAAAGTGAATATAGGAAAGAGTAAGGTGATGAGGATAACAAAAAAATTAGGTAACGGAAGATTGGATATCAGATTGGAGGAAGGGAGTATGGAGGTGGTGAATGTATGTATTCAGATATTTAGGAGTGGATATGTCAGCAGATGGGTCTATGAAAGATGAGGTGGTTCATAGAAATGACGAGGGGAAAAAGGTGAATGGTGCACTGACGAGTCTGTGGAGACAAAGAACTTTATCCATGGAAGCAAAGAGGAGAATGTATGAGAGTACAGTGGTCCCTCGGTTTTCGTGCATCTCCAAACTTGAACATTTATGTAAGTGTATTTTCGTAAGTGCTGTTGCAAGTGTATTTTTGGGGGTCTGAAATAGACTAACCTACGTGACATTATTTCTTAAGGAAGTAAATTCGTTCGGTAATGGCACTTGAGCAGCATTCTGGAACAAATTTTTGGCAAAAACCGAGGGACCACTGTATAGTTATACCAACGCTCTTATATGGGTATGAAGCATGGGTGGTGAATGTTGCAACAAGGAAAAGGCTGGAGGCAGTGGAGATGTCGTGTCTGAGGGCAATGTCTTGTGTGAATATAATGCGAATATAATCCAGGTGACTGTGAAACAGAAACCTGAAACTGTTTTACATGATGGTAGGATTGCTGGTGTCTTTTTCTGTCTCATACACACGCTGGATAACAGGTATATCTAGCTACTTCTACTTACACTTTAGGTCACACTACACAGGTATGCACATGCATATATATACATACACACATCTAGGTTTTTCTTCTTTTTCTTAATAGCTCTTGTTCTTTTTATTTTCTCTATTGTCCATGGGGAAGTGGAAAAGAATCTTTCCTCCGTAAGCCATGCGTGTCGTAGGAGGCAACTAAAATGCCGGGAGCAATGGGCTAGTAACCCCTTCTCCTGTACACATTTACTAAAAAAGAGAAGAAGAAAAACTTTATAAAACTGGGTTGTTTGAATGTGCTTGGATGTAGTGCGGATGATAAGAAAGAGATGATTGCTGATGTTATGAATGAAAAGAAGTTGGATGTCCTGGCCCTAAGCGAAACAAAGCTGAAGGGGGTAGGCGAGTTTCAGTGGGGAGAAATAAATGGGATTAAGTCAGGAGTATCTGAGAGAGTTAGAGCTAAGGAACTGGTAGCAATAATGTTGAAGGATCAGTTATGGAAGGAGAAGGGGGAATATAAATGTGTAAATTCAAGGATTATGTGGATTAAAATAAGGGTCAGATGCGAAAAGTGGGTCATAATAAGCGTGTATGCACCTGGAGAAGAGAGGAGTGTAGAGGAGAGAGAGAGATTTTGGGAGATGTTAAGCGAATGTATAGGAACTTTTGAACCAAGTGAGAGAGTAATTGTGTAGGGGACCTAAATGCTAAAGTAGGGGAAACATGTAGAGAGGGTGTGATAGGTAAGTTTGGGGTGCCAGGTGTAAATGATAATGGGAGCCCTTTGATTGAACTTTGTATAGAAAGGGGTTTAGTTATAGGTAATACATATTTTAAGAAAAAGAGGATAAATAAGTATACAAAATATGATGTAGGGTGTAATGACAGTAGTTTGTTGGACTATGTATTGGTAGATAAAAGACTGTTGAGTAGACTTCAGGATGTACATGTTTATAGAGGGGCCACAGTTATATCAGATCACCTTTTAGTTATAGCTACAGTGGGAGTAAAAGGTAGATGGGATACAAGGAAAATAGAAGCAGTAAGTAAGAGAGAGGTGAAGGTTTATAAACTAAAAGAGGAGGCAGTTAGGGTAAGATATAAACAACTATTGGAGGATAGATGGGCTAATGAGAGTGTAGGCAATGGGGTCGAAGATGTATGGGGTAGATTTAAAAATGTAGTGTTAGTGTTCAGCAGAAGTTTGTGGTTACAGGCGAGTGGGTGCGGGAGGGAAGAAGAGCGATTGGTGGAATGATGATGTAAAGAGAGTAGTAAGGGAGAAAAAGTTAGCATATGAGAGGTTTTACAAAGTAGAAGTGATGCAAGGAGGGAAGAGTATATGGAGAGAAAAAGAGAGGTTAAGAGAGTGGTGAAGCAATGTAAAAAGAGAGCAAATGAGAGAGTGGGTGAGATGTTATCAACAAATTTTGTTGAAAATAAGAAAAAGTTTTGGAGTGAGATTAATAAGTTGAAGCCTAGGGAACAAATGGATTTGACAGTTAAAAATAGGAGAGGAGAGTTATTAAATGGAGAGTTAGAGGTATTGGGAAGATGGAGGGAATATTTTGAGGAGTTGTTAAATGTTGATGAAGACAGGGAAGCTGTGATTTCGTGTATAGGGCAAGGAGGAATAACATCTTGTAGGAGTGTGGAAGAGCCAGTTGTGAGTGTGGGGGAAGTTCATGAGGCAGTGGGTAGAATGAAAGGGGGTAAGGCAGCTGGGATTGATGGGATAAAGATAGAAATGTTAAAAGCAGGTGGGGATATAGTTTTGGAGTGGTTAGTGCTATTATTTAATAAATGTATGGAAGAGGGTAAGGTACCTAGGGATTGGCAGAGAGCATGTATTGTTCCTTTTATAAAGGCAAAGGGACAAAGAGAGTGCAAAAATTATTGGGGAATAAGTCTGTTGAGTGTACCTGGTAAAGTGTATGGTAGAGTTATTATTGAAAGAATTAAGAGTAAGACAGAAAGCAGGATAGCAGATGAACAAGGGGGCTTTAGGAAAGGTAGGGGGTGTGTAGACCAAGTGTTTACAGTGAAACATATAGGTGAACAGTATTTGGATAAGGGTAAAGAGGTTTTTGTGGCATTTATGGATTTGGAAAAGGCGTGTGATAGGGTGGATAGGGGGGCAATGTGGCAGATGTTGCAGGTGTATGGAATAGGAGGTAGGTTACTGAAAGCAGTGAAGAGTTTTTATGAGGATAGTGAGGCTCAAGTTAGAGTGTGTAGGAGGGAAGGGGACTATTTCCCAGTAAAAGTGGGCCTTAGACAAGGATGTGTGATGTCACCGTGGTGGTTCAATATATTTATAGATGGGGTTGTAAGAGAAGTGAATGCGAGGGTCTTGGCAAGAGGTGTGGGGTTAAAAGATAAAGAATTAAATACAAAATGGGAGTTGTCAGTTGCTTTTTGCTGATGACACTGTGCTTTTGGGAGATTCTGAAGAGAAGTTGCAGAGGTTGGTGGATGAATTTGGTAGGGTGTGTAAAAGAAGAAAATTGAAAGTGAATATAGGAAAGAGTAAGGTGATGAGGATAAAAAGATTAGGTGACGAAAGATTGGATATCAGATTGGAGGGAGAGAGTATGGAGGAGGTGAATGTATTCAGATATTTGGGAGTGGACATGTCAGCAGATGGGTCTATGAAGGATGAGGTGAATCATAGAATTGATGAGGGAAAAAGGGTGAGTGGAGCACTTCGGAGTCTGTGGAGACAAAGAACTTTGTCCATGGAAGTAAAGAAGGGAATGTATGAGAGTATAGTTATACCAACACTCTTATATGGGTGTGAAGCATGGGTGATGAATGTTGCAACGGAAGGCTGGAGGCAGTGGAGATGTCATGTCTGAGGTCAATGGTGGTGTGAATATAATGCAGAGTGGAGTTTGGAAATTAGGAGAGGTGCGGGATTACAAAACTATTATCAGAGGCTGAGGAGGGGTTGTTGAGGTGTTTCGGACATGTAGAGACAATGGAACGAGACAGAATAACTTCGAGAGTGTATAAATCTGTAGTGGAGGGAAGGCGGGGTAGGGGTCGGCCTAGGAAAGGTTGGAGGAGGGGTAAAGGAAGTTTTGTGTGCGAGGGCTTGGACTTCCAGCAAGCATGTGTGAGCGTATTTGATAGGAGTGAATGGAGACAAATGGTTTTTAATACTTGACGTGCTGTTGGAGTGTGAGCAAAGTAACATTTATGAAGGGATTCAGGGAAATCGGCAGGCCGGACTTGAGTCCTGGAGATGGGAAGTACAGGAGGGGTGTTAATGTTGCCGTTTTATAACTAGTGTAAAGCACCCCTCTGGCAAGACAGTGATTGAGTGAATGATGATGAAAGTTTTTCTTTTTCGGGCCACCCTGCCTTGGTGGGAATCGGCCGATGTGTTAATAAATAAAATAATTTGTAGTTTGGAAGCCAGAGTATCTCCTGTTCCTTGGAACAGGTTGACAGAAGTGATTGTTGACTGAAGCTGGTACAAATGTGTCCTCAGTTCATTAAAGGATTTCCCTTTACATGTCAGCTACTGTCTTGTGACTTAAGCATTTTATTTTTGAAATTTCATCTATACAATGGTCCCTCGACTATCGGTCTTTATCCGTTCCAGGACCTAGACCTCAACTCGAAAACTTCGAAACTCTAAACCTTATTTCCAATAAGAAATAATGTAAATACAATTAATCTGTTCCACCCAAAAATATTCACAAAAAATACATTTTAATTATAGTTCTACATACACAAAACAACATTATTAACACATACGTGTAATTATAAATACTACTACATAATAAATAATAAATAACAGAATAATAAATAACATTTACTTACCTTTACTGAAGAGAGTTGCTGGCATCTGGAAGATAGGGAGGACAGGGGGAGGGGTTAGTGTTTGGAAGGGGAATCCCCACTCCCTGCCTTCCTGCTACCCTGCAGCCCTCCCCTGCATGCCTGCTACACTCCCTGCATGCCTGCTTATCACTCCCTGCATGCCTGCTACACTCCCTAGCATGCCTGCTACACTCCCTGCATGCCTGCTACACTCCCTGCATGCCTGCTACACTCCCTGCATGCCTGCTACACTCCCTGCATGCCTGCTACACTCCTGCATGCCTGCTACACTCCTGCATGCCTGCTACACTCCCTGCATGCCTGCTACACTCCCTGCATGCCTGCTACACTCCCTGCATGCCTGCTACACTCCCTGCACCATGCCTGCTACACTCCCTGCATGCCTGCTACACTCCCTGCATGCCTGCTACACTCCCTGCATGCCTGCTACACTCCCTGCATGCCCTGCACTCCCTGCATGCCTGCACTCCCTGCATGCCTGCTACACTCCCTGCATGCCTGCTACACTCCCTGCATGCCTGCTACACTCCCTGCATGCCTGCTACACTCCCTGCATGCCTGCTACACTCCCTGCATGCCTGCTACACTCCTGCATGCCTGCTACACTCCCTGCATGCCTGCTACACTCCCTGCATGCCTGCTACACTCCCTGCATGCCTGCTACACTCCCTGCATGCCTGCTACACTCCCTGCATGCCTGCTACACTCCCTGCATGCCTGCTACACTCCTGCATGCCTGCTACACTCCCTGCATGCCTGCTACACTCCCTGCATGCCTGCTACACTCCTGCATGCCTGCTACACTCCCTGCATGCCTGCTACACTCCCTGCATGCCTGCTACACTCCCTGCATGCCTGCTACACTCCCTGCATGCCTGCTACACTCCCTGCATGCCTGCTACACTCCCTGCATGCCTGCTACACTCCCTGCATGCCTGCTACACTCCCTGCATGCCTGCTACACTCCCTGCATGCCTGCTACACTCCCTGCATGCCTGCTACACTCCCTGCATGCCTGCTACACTCCCTGCATGCCTGCTACACTCCCTGCATGCCTGCTACACTCCCTGCATGCCTGCTACACTCCCTGCATGCCTGCTACTCCTGCATCCTCTGCACTCCTGCCTGCTACACTCCCTGCATGCCTGCTACACTCCCTGCATGCCTGCTACACTCCCTGCATGCCTGCTACACTCCCTGCATGCCTGCTACACTCCCGGCGAGGCGGACATGTCTGGTACGGACCGATACACAAGGGAATAACCGATACACGAGGGAAACATAGACCGAAAAAAGCAACAGAAACACGAAATAACCGATAACCGGACTGACCGAAACACGAGGGATCACTCTACTTACAAAAATGGGGCTATTCACTTGTGTTAGAATAAGAAGTTGTTGCATTTTTTGTTTTTTTAGCAATAATATAGTAATGGTATATTTTACAGGTGTGCTTCAGTAATGAGTTTTCAACGTTTAGTCACAAACTCATATATGTAGATTTTCAAGTTGGTGATGAGCCTCGGTTACCTGGTGTGGGAGAACAATTTACTGCTATGACTCAGGTGAGTTACAACAGTTAATGAATTTTACAGCAATTGTTCTCTTCCACTTGAAATATTTTGTTTCAAGGCACTGGCACTTTCTCCTGCTTCAGTCATCTATATAATAGAGCATAGCCCTCAGTCAAAACCTTTGCAGGTATTTTCTACAGCTAGGCTTGAGCGTTGACAAAAATTCTTCCATCTCCCTCTCCCTCACACACTCGCATGTGCACACACGCACTCCAGTGGTTCCAAGAGTATCTTAGGGGAAGGAAGCAGAGAGCGACTGTCAGGAAAGACATCAGAATGGGGAAAAGTAACTAGCAGGATTCTGCAAAGATTGGTATTAGAACCAGTACTGTTTCTGATTTGTGATCTTCATTCCAGATGGAATTGATTCAGATATATCCTGTTTGGTGATGTAAAACTAATGAGAATAAAAATAGATAAGGACAAAGTCAGACTCCAAAGGGATCTAGACACATTGCAAGAATTGTCAGATAGGTGGTTGCTTGAATTAAACCAAAGTATATGCAAGGTAATGAAGATTGGGAAAGGAGCAAGAAAACTCAGAAATGGGGTATAGACTAGGGGAACAGAGGCTGCAGACTTCACTCATAGTGACAGACTTAGGGGTGAGTATAGTGCCCAGTATAATACCAGACTCGTATCAGCCGAATAACCTTTTCAGTCAGTGCTCGTCTGTCAAATCTAAGAATAGCCTTCATGAATCTGGACCGTCATTCGGGGTTCTTTATAAAGCATACGTTAGGCCCATCTTGGAGTATGCAACAACAGTATGGACCCGTGCCTAAAAGAGCACATTAACCCTTTGACTGTTTCGGTCGTATATATACGTCTTACGAGCCACTGTTTCGGACGTATCAATACGCCTAAATTCTAGCGGCTTCAAATCAAACGGGAGAAAGCTGGTAGGCCCACATATGAGAGAATGGGTCTGTGTGGTCAGTGTGCGCAGTATAAAAAAAATCCTGCAGCACTCAGTACATAATGAGAGAAAAAAAACTCCGACTATTTTTTTGGATTAAAACGCCGACTTTGAGGTGTATTTTCGTATAGTATTTATGGTTGTATTCTCTTTTTTATGGTCTCATTTGATAGAATGGACAACTTACTACAGAAATATAGATGATTTTGATTAGTTTTATGATGAAAACGACCTTTAAATTGAGCTCAAAGTAGGAGAAATGTTCGATTTTTGCAAATGTTCAAGAGTAAACAAATCACGCCACGCGTTCAATACACATCAATTGGTGAGTCTAATATTCTTTCACAAGTGCATTGATATTATTTATACCATTTTTACAATAATGCAATAATCTGCATAATGGTAAATCTTCTATTTTTTGTGTGAATAAAAAATCAAAATAGAAAGCAAAAGTAATATAAGAGGGGCCTAAAGACGTGACTAATGAACAGATAACATCTTATTTTAGTACCAGAAATGTCTGCATTGTTTATTCTGGACCCTATTTTGAAATTGACAACTTTTTTATTTTGCATGAAATTGGCCAAATTGCCAATTTCTGATCACTTTATTGGGTAGTTGAAATCGATAAATTGGTGGTTTCTTGTACTCAATCGATAGAACAAATTCAGTTCTAAAGAAATATCTATGAGTTTGGTCAACTGGAACAATGGAATTTACCGAAAATAGGGGTCAAAGTTGGCGAAATTGCCGATGCGTA
The DNA here is from genome assembly GCA_009830355.1 of Cherax destructor. Classification (NCBI taxonomy): domain Eukaryota; kingdom Metazoa; phylum Arthropoda; class Malacostraca; order Decapoda; family Parastacidae; genus Cherax; species Cherax destructor. The sequence goes on from WNWK01021568.1 coordinate 25,449, forward strand.
TATATTGCTGAGATCATTAACTTCGCGAGAGCGTAATTCTGTGAGTTTTCAATCAAATTTCAAACTTTTGGTGTCTTTACCATCGGGAAACGATTCTCTATCATTTCATAAGAAATAATAATTTTTTTTTTTTTTTAAATTTTGCGACAACAGGAGAGCACTCAGGATTGAGGGTTGCGACAGTCAAAGGGTTAAGAAACTGGAGAACAGAAGTTTGCAGCTAGTTTTGCCCCTGAGCTAAGGGGGATGAACTATGAGGAGAGGCTAACGAAATTTGGTCTAACAACATTAGCGGACAGAAGAACCAGGGAGTACATGATAACATACAAAATACTCTGGGGAATTGATAAGGTAGACAGAGATAGGCTGTGAGGTGAGAAATGGGAACTCGGGGACACTGCTGGATGTTAAGGGGCAGTAACACCTGTCTCCGAGCGTCAATTTTTTTTTTTTCTGTTCGTCGAATTTCTTTCATTTTTTTTTTACACATAGAAGTGTTCACTCAGTATGTTTTAAAAAATATTCAATAAGATAGTCCAAACAACAACTGAAAAAAAAAATATTTACTGAAAATCTCATGTCAGGACGTTTGGCAGGATCCCGATCCTATATGTCACTACGTAAGGTTGTTTTGAGACTTGGTACCGAAAGAACAATGCTAATACGATTTTTTGACGATGTACTTTCCTGTAAACATCTTATCTTTATTCCACAAAAAAATAAAGCATGTAACTGTTTGAATGTTGAAAAAAAATATGCCCTTTAATCCCAAAATATTTGGAATATTTACAAAAGTGCGTTCTTAAAAATATGAACAATCATATTTTTACCATTCCTGTGAATATTATTTCATTTAATCAAACAGTAAAAACTCCACAAAGTAAAATAAGTCAATAACTTACTTCCGAGATATTCGCCTGGAAAGTGCCTGGAGCGGCGCCGGCCACCCGCCTCGGGAATTTTTTTTTTTTTTTTCGAAAAAATCACTTGTTTCGATGTTTTCTTTGTAAAACTAATGTTTTAGTGTAGTTAGCCTCTACACACCGTTTTCTCTTACTCACAGGCCAAAGAAAATGTTATGGGAAGGGGAATCATTTTTATACTCATATTGCTGATAGAGACCGCACTATATTAGAGCTCATTTTTATTCATGCTGGAGCATATAACATGTTTATATGTTATTTATAGTGTTTATTATTTCATATTAGATCAATTGTGATAGATAAATAAGCCGTAGAATTGATATTAGCATAATAATTAAATAATATATGGTGCTCTCAGAGTGGGAATTCTGCTGACGTCAGCAAATATTCCCAGATCGTTCCTGATTGACTGGTAGACTACGTATAAGCTCCGCCCACTCTCATATGATGCCAAATCGTAAATTACACCATTAGAATGAATAATACACGAAACAGTAAAGAAAAAAAATGGAAAAAAATTCTAAAAATATACGGGCTGAGAGCAGGCGAGCTGCGCACATCCCCGTCACCATACATGATATAAATGACTATAATTCCTTGTAGAAACGTCGTATTACATTGAGTCTTGTACCATTGTGTAGCCAGAGAGTTAAGCTATTTTTCTATAAGATTAACTCAATTTTCATAATTTTTCGATTTTTTTTTTATTCGCGCTCGGAGACAGGTGTTACTGCCCCTTAAGTCATAGATGAGCCACAGGAGTGTTAGAAAGTATTTCTTCAATCTCAGAATGGTTGGGAAGTGGAATGATCTTGGCAAGGAAGTATTAGAGACAGGCTTCATACATAGTTTTTAGAGCAAGTACTATCATACCTGCATGAATCTGAAGTGTCAAGAGGCACGGCCAGGATCTGAGAATCAGCCCCTGTAACCACAAGCACAGTGATTAAATGAATGACAGTAAAGTGTTTCCTCCTTTTCGGGTCACCCTACCTTGGTGGGAGAACTGGATTTATTGAGTAGATGGCGGGAATATTTTGAGGAACTTTTAAATGTCGATGAAGAAAGGGAGGTGGTAATTTCATGCACTGGAAAGGGGACAAAAGAGATTGTAAAAAATTGTAGGGGAAGAAGTTTACTGAGTATACCAGGTAAAGTGTACAGTATGGTTATTATTGAAAGAATTAAGAGCTAAGACAGAGAGTAGGATTGCAGATGAGCAAGGAGGCTTTAGAGTAGGTAGGGGATGTGTAGATCAAGTGTTTACATTGAAGCATATATGGGAACAGTATTTAGATAAAGGTAGAGAAGTTTTCATTCCATTTATGGATTTAGAAAAGGCATATGATAGTGGATAGGGAAACAATGTGGCAGATGTTGAAAGTGTATGGAATAGGTAGTAAGTTACTAAATGTTGTAAAGAGTTTTTATGAGGGTAGTGACGCTTAGGTTAGGGTGTGTAGGAGAGAGGGAGATTACTTCCCGTTAAAAGCAGGTCTTAGACAGGGATGTGTGATGTCACCATGGTTGTTTAATATATTTATAGATGGGGTTGTAAAAGAAGTAAATGCTAGGGTGTTTGGGAGAGGGGTGGGATTAAATTATGGGGAATCAAATACAAAATGGGAGTTGACAGTTACTTTTTGCTGATGATGCTGTGCTTATGGGAGATTCTAAAGAAAAGTTGCAAAGGTTAGTGGACGAGTTTGGGAGGGTGTGTAAAGGTAGAAAGTTGAAAGTGAACATAGATAAGAGTAAGGAGGGTATCAAACGATTTAAATAAAGAAAAATTGGACATCACATTAGAGAGAGGGATTATGGAAGAAGTGAATGTTTTCAGATATTTGGGAATTGACTTGTCAGTGGATGGGTTTATGAAGGATGAGGTTAACCATAGAATTGATGAAGAAAAAAGGGTGAGTGGTGCATTGAGGTATTGGAGACAAAAAACATTATCCATGGAGGCAAAGAAGGTATGAAAGTATAGTGGTACCAACACCCTTACATGGGTGTGAAGCACGGGTTGCAAATGCTGCAGCGAGGAGGCAGCTGGAGGCAGTGGAGATGTCCTGTCTAAGGGCAATGTGTGGTGTAAATATTATGCAGAGAATACGGAGTGTGGAAATTAGGTGTGGAGTTACTAAAAGTATTAGTCAGAGGGCTGAAGAGGGGTTGTTGAGGTGGTTTGGTCATTTAGAGAGAATGGATCAAAGTAGAATGGCTTGGAGAGCGTATAAATCTGTAGGGGAAGGAAGGCGGGGTAGGGGTCATCCTCGAAAAGGTTGGAGGGAGGGGGTAAAGGAGGTTTTCTGGGCGAGGGGCTTGGACTTCCAGCAAGCGTGTTAGATAGGAGTGAATGGAGATTAATGGTTTTTGGGACTTGACAAGCTGTTGGAGTGTGAGCTGGGTAATATTTTGTGAAGGGATTCAGGGAAACCGGTTAGCCAGACTTGAGTCCTGGAAATGGGAAATACAATGCCTGCACTTTAAAGGAGGGGTTTGGGATATTGGCAGTTTGGAGGAACTTCTAAACTGTCATATCTGAGCGACTCTGCAAAGACTGATTATGTATGAGTGAGGTGAAAGTGTTGAATGATGATGAAAGTATTTTCTTTTTAGGGATTTTCTTTCTTTTTGGGTCACCCTGTCTCAGTGGGAGACGACCGACGTGTTGGAAAAAAAATATAGTAGATGTACAGTGGACCCCCAGATTACGTACTGCTCCAAACTCGAACAATTATGTAAGTGTATTTTTGTAAGTGCTTTTGTAAAGTGTATTTTTGGGGGGTCCTAAAAGGACTAATCTAATTTACATTATTCCTTATGGGAACAAATTCGTTTGGTAATGGCACTTGAACAGCATTCTGGAATGAAATAATAACGTAATCCGGGGTCCACTGTATACGTATATATTTATACTGTATACATGTGTGATGGAATCTTTCCCAACATAGTCCACATTTTAAGTGCATCCAAAAGATGTATAGACTGTCCGAATCATTGATAAAAGTGCCTCAGTGGTAGTAGCAGCAATTTCAGCATCTCCAACTGTACCTAAACTCTTTAAAGAGAAGTAGACATTGAACTGGCCTCATAAAAATTATTTTTTAGCTGTAATATTATGATTTAACACAGAAATGTCAGTTTGTTCCAACAGTCAACATCTTTAGATTGACTGTTCTGTTGATCAGAGGGACTGCTGTCTTTGTTCTCAAGTCTTTACCATCCTGCAATGTTCCTCTGGATGCTTTCCTCTGACATTCCCACCTCTGATGTTGATAGCCTTATTTTAACTGAAACTGATTTTTTACACAGACTGTGACTGCCTCCTTTTGCTTACTTTCAACACTGCTTTTCCTTATTACATTTTAGGCTTAGCCCTTTTTAGTAAATAGTAGGCACCAGACAAGCTTGGCCCATGGCCAGGCTGTGGAAGTAGGAAAGCTCTTGAAACTCTGTTACAAGTATATCACAAGCATAAAATAATCCTTCATCCTCTCTCTTTACATTTGTAAAGAGAAATTTAATGCTTTACAAAAATGTAATAATAAAGGAGAAATTGTCCTGTAACAGGAATATCCTACATAGTTTTATTTCGTCTAATTCTGATGCAAACACTTGTTTTTAAAATAATGGAAAGAATACAATACAACATGTAATCTTTAAAAAAAATTATGATTTTTTTAATATAAATACTGTAGTGGTTAATTTGATTTCTCACAGATGGAGTCCTCATCACAAAAGATTCACGAGGACCTAAACTCTGTCATAGATTACCAAACTCATCACCGCTTACGTGAAGCTCAAGGTCGCAAGAGTGCAGAAGATCTCAATGAACGTGTTCTCTTCTGGGCAGTTGGGGAGACTTTAGGAATTCTTGTTATCGCTGTTGGTCAGGTGATGGTTTTGAAGAATTTCTTTGCGGATAAGAAGACAAATCAAGCTGCCTATTGAACTCTATTGAATCCACTAGAACAGCAACATACTTCTCAAGGACAAACATGCCAGCTACATATTAAATATTTTGCGACATTATTCTGACTTAACACAGGTATGCCACAGCTACCTATTCAGAGTAAAGAATTATAAAAGGGTCGAAATATAATTACATTTAAGTTTAAATTAACTGCGTGGATTTGCATATTGGCATCCATGTTTCTTTAAAAAAAAAAGTTCAGTTAGATTCGTTCTTTCTATAGGCTTCTCCTATATTGCCCTAGAATCCTAACCCTAAGTATCTGTACTTACCATGTTTACCACACTTTTCATACTCCTGCATATTAAATAGATTTTCATGCCAATATTTCTTTGGGATTCATAAGTGAATGCATTAACCTGAGAGTAAGCATTTAAGAGCTGTGAAGGTAATTTTTTTTTTTTTTTTTTTTGCTATGATTTTAAGTAGGAATGTGACAGTTCCAAAAAAATACAAATTTTTATTAGTGTGAAAATCTCTGCGGGGTTCTTTTTTCACAATAGAAACAAACTAGTTACCACAAATGTAGATCTGGGCATGTAGCTAAAAATAGTGATGTAAGCACATGGGATTCCATCACTGACACCTGTGATGTCAGACCATTATGTCAAACATCATGGCGACATATACCTGCAGAAGACTTTAATGATTATCTCAGCTAATAGAACCACTTAATTTATGTAGTGGTAATTTGTAAATTTAGCACAGTACTGTCATTTCTTTTTAATCCTGTATACTGAATGCTAAAAAAAAAAAATACCTGTTGATCATTGAGAAGATATAAATTTTAAGGATAATTTGGTAAAATAGAGATTTTTCTGCTTGCCAGTAATAATTAATTTATAGACTGTTATTAAATAATACCAAAGTAGGAAAACTGCTCTGAAACCTCCAAAGTACCAAGAAATTCAACTTCTCACAGACCAGTCACAGACCGGGCCGCGGGGGCGTTGACCCCTGGAATTCTCTCCAAGTATCAAAATATGCAGATAAAATAATAATACCAAAAAAAAATCTCTGCAAACTCTGCCAACCAGACGTAAAAGCAAGTAAACCTTTGATGTTACTAACCTCTAAATATTTCTCATTAATTAAGCCATTGAAATTTTTTTTACCTGTTAGTAACTAAATACGAAATAAATATATCAAATTTCAGTTTAAGAACTAAATTTACATATTACCGGTAATTAAAAATTATATTTGTTCCATTAAGTGAAAAACCCATTAAAGTCTTCTAGATTAATGTGTGAGCTTATGCTAGACTTGAAATTACTTTTCTAAATTGGTAGCAATGAGTGGCTAGATCTGATGCTATTATGTTGCACATTTATGGGACATTTTCTCCTCGGAAATCAGTGATCAGATTAATCTGTATTAAAATAAGTGGGCAGGCATTTATCAAAGAATTTATTCTGAAAATGTCAGTGATCCTCTTGAATTTTAATTGAAATGATGATGCAATTAGCAATCGTGCGAGGCAGTTAGTTAAAGATCAGTTGCATCAACTGTTGCTGTAAGCCACTATTACTAACATGGCCTCTCTCTGGGTTTGCTATTGTAAATCATTTACTGATTATGTATTAACAACTGTTAGCTTCCATCACCTCTTGGTTTAAGAATATTGATTATTCTTATATTTGTTGGGAAGAGCTGAACCCATAAGGGTCATACAGCATCTAGGGAATGGGAAGTAATCTGGTTTGATCCAGGGAAGGGGAGAGTAGCTGCAGTTCCTTGGATCAACAGCCCAGCATGGCATTTTCCCCTTGAAAGGTTTAAGAACCTTTAAATCTTTAAATTGTGAGAATGAAAGACATTTCTGGTTTACCTTTGTATTTAAGGAAAGGGGTTTGCAAGCTTCGAAGGTTGAAAGATACCTTCTAGATTATTATAAAGTTAAAGAATCTATAGTTTTGGCTGAGCGAGTGATCTGTAAATATGGAAACTTGTTATATTTGAATGGCAGATTTAATTTAAATGAAAGTCAAAGTTGTATTGTACTAACATTTACTTCGTGATTCTAAGATTTGGAAGCTATTTACAGTATGTTGATGTACAAGTGATGTGAATAATTTTACTATAGCCAAGTAAATCTACCATAGGATGGAAGATCTTCAGAAAACTTACTTTATATATTTACATATACCAGCAAAGAATTGTGAAAGAAGACAGTGTACATAGTTCAGGACATTTCTTAAAGGAAATGTTGTGCCACAAGTGGCTTAATCAGTCCTGATAGACTGATGAAGCCACTTGTGAAAATTTCACTAATATTTGTCCTGAATTGTACACAAGTGTCCTTTTCCACAGTTTGTTGCTATCAGCATACCATTTACAACCTGTAAAGAATTGTATCAAACATTCTGGCATAAAATATAATATTTGTAAAAAATGTATGACTTTGTGTGGCTTAGTGTGATACATTATCATTTTGTATGTAATGTAATAAAATGTTAGTTTAAAAATTTTCATTTACATTTCATTTTTACTCCTCAATTATTTTTAACAATGGTCTTTTGTAAGATGATTAAGACCCATACAACACCCAGGTACCTTTTATTAAGAGAGACTGAGTGGAAAACAGGCTCACAGTGGAGCCAGTAGGAGGCAGCAACAAGTTATAGACATCACAGCTGGGCAGGATCCACTAGTGGAAGTAAGTCAAGTCCATAATGTGGGTCAGAGGCTATAAGTTGTAGAAGACATCTTCTGTACCAGGATTCCACAGTGCTGCTGTCACAGCCAAGTGTCAGTAGAAGGCATGCAATACCAACTAGTTTGTGAGCGAGATGGGCAACACCAGAACATCTATATTAGAGATTTTGCCAGCACAGCAGGCTTTTTTCAATCTAATACAGGGACATGTCAGATTTAGTGGAACCAGTAGATGAGTTACAGTAGTTATATTATTATTTTTTTTTTTTCAACAAGTCGGCCGTCTCCCACCGAGGCAGGGTGACCCAAAAAGAAAGAAAATATTTTCATCATTCAACACTTTCACCACACTCATACATAATCACTGTCTTTGCAGAGGCACTCAGATACAACAGCTGAGAAAAAGTCCCTCCCAGCTGTCACTATCCCAATTTCCAGGACTCAAGTCCAACTAAATCAATTAACTGGTTTCCCTGAAGAAGCGCTAAACCATAGGGGTCATACAGCCACAGCAGTTATAGACATTACATTATTATTATTATAATCAAATAGAAGCGCTAAACCACAGGGGTTATACAGCGCTGCAGGTTATTGTAGGATGCAGGGAGAGTGGGTTGTAAGAGGGAGATGGAAGATTAGTAGGGTATGGAGTGCAAGATGACGGTGGATAGTGCAGGGGAGGAGGGTAGCAAGAGATCGAGGTAGAAGGGACTGAGGGAGGTGCTAGAGGTATAATCTTCAGAGTTTGTGTAGTAAGTCAGTTTCTGTCAAAAAGTCAATGAGAGAGTCAGGATTAAAGGAGGGGCCATCTGCAAGAAGGGAAGTTAAAGAAAGGGCCGCAGAGCGAAGACGTCGTTGGAGGTAAATTCTTCGTGCTCGTTGATAGAGTGGGCAGTCCAACAGGAT
>WNWK01021569.1:0-33907 GCA_009830355.1 Cherax destructor
GGGCCTTTCTGTGAAGTCTCTGGACAATACTGAACTTGGGGTCTTTCTGTGAAGTCTCTGGACAATACTGAACTTGGGGCCTTTCTGGAAGTCTCTGGACAATACTGAACTTGGGGCCTTTCTTGAAGTCTCTGGACAATACTGAACTTGGGCCTTTCTGTGAAATCTCTGGACAATACTGAACTTGGGGCCTTTCTGGAAGTCTCTGGACAATACTGAATTTTGGGCCTTTCTGTGAAGTCTCTGGACAATACTGAACTTGGGGCCTTTCTGGAAGTCTCTGGACAATACTGAACTTTGGGCCTTCTGTAAGTCTCTGGACAATCTGAATTTGGGGCCTTTCTGTGAAGTCTCTGGACAATACTGAACTTGGGGCCTTTCTGTGAAGTCTCTGGACAATACTGAACTTGGGGCCTTTCTGTGAAGTCTCTGGACAATACTGAACTTGGAGCCTTTCTGTGAAGTCTCTGACAATAATGTAACCACAATTAGGTGAGTACAGATATGAATGCTGTCCGGCCTAGCTGCCGATGAGAGTTGACTCTAATTCTAGAAGCGTGAAAGGAACATTGTAAGACTCTTCTCTGCTAGAAGAAAAGTGTAAGGCTCAAACTCTCTGCTAGATTTGGAGGAAAAAAACGAGGGGCAGAGATGGAGCCCCTGGCAGATACGGACAAGATGATGACCAAGTTTGGTGGCACAGTCAAGAGGGTTAGTTGTAGCGACACTGACTATCCCAAGGACGGGCAGCGTTGGCATATATTTGCCACTCAGTTTCCATACTTTTTCCAGGCTGCATTCATAGAGGAAGCGAAGTGATGAGAAACATAATTCCCAACAAGTGAGCTTAGCTTCACGGATGACACGGTGGGCGGCTGTTCTAGTCGCTTAAAATCAAGCAGTTTGACGTGGGTAAGGTCCTATTTCGCTCGGTCATATTGCCAGCGTGACTGCGAGGAGGTGGTGAGTACGAATAAGAAGTAAGAATGATTGGAAAATGATCGCTGTCATGCAAGTCCGGGAAGACAGATCAGGTAAAGTCAAGTGCAGAAGAGGAAGAGCAAACTGAGAGATTGATGCAAGAGAAAGAGATTGAGTATGAGAATCAAAATGAGTGGGAGTACCCTGTATTTAAAACATGGAGGAGGAGAGAAGTGAAATAGCCTCCAACTGACTGCCACGAGGGTCACAGTGAGACTCCCGCAGAGGAAATGGTGAGCATTAAAATCGCCAAGTAACAGAAGGGGTGGCGGTAAGGAAGAAACCAGAAATCCAACATCTGGAATAGATAATACTCGAGAAGGAAAGAGATACAAAGAACAGATTGTATACCACTTATTCAAGTGGATGCGGACTGCAGTGTAATGCAGCAAAGTATGAAATACCGATGAAATACCAGTGCGTATAAGAAGTACACTTTCATTAAAGGTTCCATTGGGAAAAGGATCCGATGAATATAATAAAGAAGGGTTAGAAAAGTCCACATATGCAGGCAGTGTAAAATGACAAGCAACGAAGGTTTGGAACACTGTGAAGAAAAGAGATGTGCAGATAGAGAAGAGTGAAGAGGAGTGACAGGAGGTGGATCAGTGTCCATCAATGGTTTAGTCTCCGCAATGTAGTCGGAGACAGCTTCAATTGTTTCGGAGGATAAGGACGTTGCATGTGGGACGATATTGGAGATGGAAGGAGGAGGGTGAGTATAGTTCGGGGCGACGATGGAATTTACCAACGTGGGAGAAGGGGATGAGAGGTTAGAGGCAACTTGAGAAGAAGCTTGGGAGGAAGGTACTGTACCAGGGGAGGATGGACCTCCATGCTCACAACAGAACGAGTAAGAGGTAAAGATCCAGATACTGAAACTGGAAAAGAAAGAAATTAACCCTTTGGGGATTTATTGGACTTGGAAGAAGTAGAAAGAGAGAGCGAGAGAGATTTTCTTCGGATTTTTAACCCCGGAGGGTTAGCCACCCAGGATAACCCAAGAAAGTCAGTGCGTCATCGAGGACTGTCTGTCTTATTTCCATTGGGGTCCTTAATCTTGTCCCCCAGGATGCGACCCACACCAGTTGACTAACACCCAGGTACCTATTTGCTGCTAGGTGAACATGACAACAGGTGTAAGAAAACACGTCGAAATGTTTCCACCCCCCCGGGAATCGAACCCGGGCTCTCCGTGTGTGAAACGAGAGCCTTAGCCACCAGGCCACCGGGGCACCCAACCAGGCCACCGGGGCACCCAACCAGGCCACCGGGGCACCCAACCAGGCCACCGGGGCATCCAACCAGGCCACCGGGGCACCCAACCAGGCAACCGGGGCACCCAACCAGGCCACCGGGGCACCCAACCAGGCCACCGGGGCACCCAACCAGGCCACCGGGGCACCCAACCAGGCCACCGGGGCACCCAACCAGGCCACCGGGGCGAGGGTGAGGAGCTGTTGTGCGAGGTCTTGTAGACATAGAAGCCTGCGTGTGAGATGTTAAATACAGAGGTGACTGTGGAAGGTGTGATGGCGGGAACTGGGACTCCAGAGGTTGGGGTCTCTTAGTTACTCGAGAATAAGAAATACGGAGAAGTCTCCCTGGAGGCGTAGATGAGACACTGCCATGGCATAAGTAAAGCCTTCTGTCTTTTTGAGACAACGGATTTCATGTTCATTCAAGTAAACCTGGCAACGAGGGAATAAGATGGATAAGCTTCATGAAAATTAAAGGAGGAGAGAGGTAGGCCACAAGATGTATTGGTATGGTCATCAGCACCACAGACTGGGCATTCTGCCATGGACCTGCAATATTTTGCTGAATGTCCAAACCGCCAGCAAATTCTACACTGGTGTGGTGTAGGGTCACCTGTCGGACTTGTAAATGGTGTCCCTCAATATAAACCAATGATGGAAGCTCACTGCAGTCAAAAGTTAAGCAAGCTCATTGCAGGGTAGCGTCTCCACTCCAGGCAGCCAGTACATACGTGTCTACTTTAAAAATTGGGAGGTGTTGGAGCTCAAGCTGTTCCAGAATGTCATCACCACATATCTGGAAATTACATTGAACAATGGTATGTGATAGAATGACAGTACAACTACAAGAATTGAGATAGTGATGTTTTTCAATTGTCACAGAAATGGCATCTATGGTTGTAAGGGAGAAAGATCATGAACTTGGCTAGTATTCTATACTGTGACGATGCGTGCACCGCTCTTGGGAGCATGAAATAGAATATTGCGACCAACATGGCGTAGGAGCGCCTTGCTGATACTATGATCAGAAAGATATTCTGAAGATGTCGATTGAAGAGTGAAAAATTCGTCCATTGTGTACTATAATGTGTAGTATGTAAAGGAAGTGATTGTCATGTTGGGATTTTCTGAGTAGAATGAGAGTCAGTCGAAATAGTGTCATCAGAAGAAGGTCGTGGTCAGTTTTGAGGTGGGCATGCGATCCGAAAACTGTCACACTGTATGGAAGAATTATTATTATAATCAAAAGAAGCGCTAAACCTGTATGGGGAGAAGCTGGAAGCATAGTCAAAGATGTGCAGAGGTCAGAGATGTCAAAGAAGTCAGTCCGAGCCTCCGTATCTGGAGCATGGGGAAAAAATGTCAACCGCAGAAGATTCACGGGCAGTAGAAGGTCTGAAGAATGGTCTGGTAACAAAGCAGGGTGGTCAGAGGGTGCTGCTACAGGAAGGGGCCCAGGAGGAGGAGTTACATGGACTTGGGATTCCATGGTTAAGTCTCTTTTTCATTTGTTTTAAGAAAAAAAAGAACGAAGAAAAAAGGGAAAACAAAAGAAAAAAAGGGGGAGCATGAGAGACAACTCCCAGGGAAAAGGACTGCAAGTTTTCCTTTCCGTGCCCAAGAGGACAACCTTAGCACAGCCGGTAGTGCAGATGCTGCATGGAACTCGTGCCATACCCTACTCTTCGAGCCAGTAAAACAGCAATCCAGGATAACCTCCTCGGTGGACAAAAAGGAGGGCAGTTGGAAACCCATCACAAAGCATACCTCTTTCGGCTATCACCTCCTGGAATCTGACAGGCAGCCTCCCGAGATACACCCTTCACCTGAAAGATACCTGAAGCCTCCCCCGGTAGAGCAGAGAGGGATCGGGATCTCTAGATGATCAGATTCCATGGCAAACTACACTACCACCAAGGACCTCAACGGAAAGAGCTGGACCCCAGAACCCCTTCTCAGGTCTAGGATCTACAAAGCCTAAGGGAACAACCTCAAACGCAGAAACAGGAAAGGGAAAGTGGAGGGATGGGGAGAGAAGGAAAGAGAAAGGGCTAATGGGGAGGATGGGATAGGAAAGGGGATTGGGGGTAATTAGGTTCGGTCTGAGAAAGAAGACTAAAAGGTCTAATTCCTCCGATCAATAGCCTCTTCACCGCACCAAGGCACCCTTGAAGAGATGGAGGCAGTGGAGATTTGGTGTTGAGGGCAATGTATTGCGAAAATATTATACAGAGAATTCATGGTTTAGAAATTAGTAAGTCTGAAGCAACTAAAAGTATTAATTATTCAGAGAATTGTGAAGGGGTTATACTGAGGTGGTTTCACCCTCTCTAAATGCCCAAACCACCTCAGTAGGATTACAAAGGTGAAGAAAGCTGTAGTGAAGGAAGGCGGGTTAGGGATTGTCCTAAGAAAGGTTGAAGGGGGATATAGGAGGTTTTGTATCCGAGGGCATGGACATCCAGCAGGAGAGGAGCGAGTGGAGGCAAGTGGTTTCCTGACTTGTTCAGTTAGAGTCTCAGCACGGAAACTTATGGAGTCAGGACAATGGGATGAAGTCGGACTTGAGTTCTGGAGGTGGGAAGTACAAGTGCCTTTACTTTGAAGGAGGGTGGGGATACTTCAGCTTGAAGGGGCATCTAAGCTGTAATGTCGGAATGCCTCTGCAAAGAGGGTAATGGAGTGAATAAAGGTCAAAGTGTTTCTTCTTTTTTCTGTTCATTCTTACACAGTAGTAGAAGACAGTGTCTTAAAAAAACGTATTTGTATTTAAATCTGCCTCTTCTTTTAATTATTGTTCTTTGAATGTTGGATAATAAACATTCATTACTGTAAGAAATTATATTTTTCCTATGTTATATTGTTATATTGTTATATTGTTATATTGTTATATGGTTATATGGTTATATTGTTATATTGTTATATTGTTATATTGTTATATGGTTGAAGATTAATTCTACTCATAGCCACTTGATAGCTAATATTAGGAAAGACTTTTAAATTAGCTGAGGGAGGCAGGCTCTTAGCTTTCATAATATGGTAGATTATCTTAACCTACCAGTGGGTTAAGAAAGAGAGAGATTAAATGGAAAGGATGGGAATGTAATAAAAAAAATTTGCAATAGTTAGTCTTGAAGTTCAACTCTTGACACAGAGAAAGAGAGACGTAGAGGCAACCTCTTGCAACAAGACAACCAGGAAGCTGCATCACGTCTGGTGGAGATGAGGAGCCAGACAACTCTTGTGCAAGATGAGATGCAGCGTCTTTCTCTCAGCTCAGGAAGAATCAACACCCATCTTCGGCGGCACGACTCCCGCAACACCTGCAACATCAACGCTTTAAAAAACACTAAACATCCTGTGAGTTTTTTGGTTGTTTTGTTTTTGCTATTGTTTTTGTTATTATTGTTGTAATTGTTGTTGCTGTTGTTATTGTTATTTTGATTGTTGCTTTTGTTGTGGTTGGATATCGGTTATTGTGTTTTGTTGTCAGTTATTGATTTGTTTTCTGGATTTTTTTATTGTTGTTGTGTTGTGTGTGAGATGTGTGTGTTTACTCACCTATATGTGGTTGCAAGGTTTGAGTCACGGTTCTTGTTCATGCCTCTTCGCTAGTTGCTGTGTGAACTCACCTATTTGTACTCACCTATTTGTGGTTGCAGCAATCGAGACTCAGCTCCTGGCCCTGCCTCTTCACTGACCGCTAATAGGTCCTCTCTATCCCTGCTCCATGAGCTTTATCATACCTCGTCTTTAAACTATGTATGGTTCCTGCCTCCACTATGTCACTTGCCAGACTATTCCACTTCCTGACAACTCTATGACTGAAGAAATACTTCCTAACATCCCTTTGACTCATCCGAGTCTTCAACATCCAACTGTGTCCCCTTGTTTCTGTGTCCCATCTCTGGAACATCCTGTCTCTGTCCACCTTATCTTTTCTTCACAGTATTTTGTATGTTATCATGTCTGCCCCTGTGTATGTGTGTGTTTGTGTTTGTGTTGTGGGGTTCGTCAAGGGAATGAATGATTGGAAAGGAAACAATCATAGGTCGTTTTGAAGGCGTATATTACAGATACTAGAGAGAGAGGTCCCAGGCCTGCTTGTCCACTGTCTTCTATGCCTAGCCGAGGAATGAGACAGAGACCTCTAGGCTGACTCGCAAGTTCACAGAGCGAAGTGACGTCATGCCTAGTGAGGGAGCCTTACAATAACGTAGTTAGGAATATCTATATAAGTGTACCACACAAGTATTACTGTTGACAGCTCAGCGATGCTAACGTATGGTGTCCCCGACGTACAGTTAACTCATTCAAAGGATACATGGTAGACATTTCAGGCTCTCGGTTGATACTATACAATATTAGGGAACATTGCATACAGCAACATAAAACATTTGAGTGTAATGCATTACAAATCATGGTAAATCATGGAATTAATGAGAGTACATTTAAGAAAAGAGAGAGATCAATCGGTATTCATGTGATCTATGGATTCTGAGGAAGTATATTTATAAAGAAGAAAGTGTTTAACAGAAAAGGCAAACTTGGTGCACACAAATCTTTTAATGTTAAAAACTCAGAATTTAGAGAGAACATTAAGACTTGTTAAAAAAAAAATTGTCACCACAGTTAAAATGACATAGTTGAAGACTTACCACACACAGCTGAGTGTTTTTCTGGACTATACTATTCATCTATACAAGTTATTTACGTTTAACTCCAACTCTGCTAGGGTGAGATTTTGCATGTGCAAAGTGGTCATGATCTCTAGGGGATCAAATTCTGTTGCAACAGCTAACACATGCTGTGGTTGAGGAGGATCAACCTTAGTATTAACAACTCTAACCTGGGATTCCTCATTAGTTGTTATGTACATAGGGAATAACGCATATCAGGATGTTCATTTGTCTGGTTGTTAGAGGTAGAAAGTCCTAAGTCAGGGGGAATTTTAGAGTCTATTACATTAGTCTGGGTGCCAGGAAGCTCAGCTCCCGAGCCTACTTTAATTTTGGTTGGTTTTGCTCGAGTGTTAGTGACTCTTGTAAAGTCTGCTGTAGTCTTATGAAGTGTTTCTTGGATTCTTCTGAGGATACTTTGAGCTAAGCTGGTACGAGTCACTATGAAATCTTCTGGATTATAAATTAGTCTCAGAGTGGAATATAACAACTCACATAGTAAGAGTTTATCTACACCGTCCAATGCGTAATGTGGAATATAACTTTTCAAGCATTCACCTCCATTATCTCTCATTAGGGACTTAGGAGTAGTATGCCTGCAGACTGTGAGTCTCTTAAACGCTTTAGCTAAAGTCTCAGCAGTCTTATCTTCTATAGGCACTAACTCACAATATCTGGTGAAATGGTCTACCATAAAACACAGATGTTTGTTGCTCTGGAGGGAACATTGGAAATTGGTTAACAAATCTAGCACAACTGTTTCCCAAGGTTCACCAGTAGTGGGATACACCTAAGTAAGTAAGTAAGTTTATTCAGGTATACACAAATACAGTTACATAGATCATCATACATAGCAGCATATGTGTAGATAGATTTAGCCACTTATTCTAAGCAAATTTCCTAAATTTCCTAAATTTGCTTGTAACAGATAAGTGAACTGTAGATATAAATCCAAATTAATTTCCATGAACGTGCCTATCTGTGCTCATGATAATGCGAGCACAGATGGGCATGTTTGTGGAGCAACTTGCAATGTGAACAGACTGACTGATGTTGTAGTGGCCAGGCTTAGGCTTGGCTACAGGTACTTCTGACAGTTTGGGAGACACAGATGATGATCAAACTAAATGCAATCAAATATGTGTAGAGGACCTAGGATAACCCAAAAAAGTCAGACAGAGTGACTTATTTCCATTGGGGTCCATTTAATACCTTAATATTATACACTGTAGGAGATATGTTATTATATTATAAAGGATATATACTAGGAATAAGGTAAAATGAGTTATTTACATTTACATGTGTTAGCTAAAAAAAAAAAAAATTATTTTCCTCCCTTTCTGTCGCTACATTCATTAGGTAGCTTTTGGCTCTCTTCTTGAACTGGCTCATGCTATGACTGGCTTTGACATGTGCAGGCAGTCTGTTCCATTCCTTTATTGCTGTACAATAAAAGGTGTTTGAAGCCTGGCCACTGACTGTGGGTACTACAAAGTTGTGCTCTCTCCCCATTGGTTCCCAGCCTTGACAAAATTGGCAGCAAGATATTCTGGACACTGTTTGTGAGCAATTTTATAAACTTGATTCAATTTAAGTTGTTTTACTCTGTCTTCAATATTCAGCATATCAATTGTTGTAATTCATCCTGGCCTACATGTTCTCTTGGGCCCAGGTCCAGGATGAATCTTACCATTTTGTTCTGGGTGATTTGCAGTTTATCTTTCAGTTTTTTGCCAAGGCAGAGTACCATGAAGAGCAAGCGTAGTCCATATGACATTGTATAAGGGCTAGACATAGAGTCCTGCGAGCCTCAGTAGGTAGACACTGTGCTTGTCTGTAGAGGAACTTCAGTCTGGCATTCCTTTCTTTACTACACTGTTCCCTATCAATTCTCCTGACATGCATGGGTCAAAGGGGATTCCCAGATATTTTACTGAGGAAACTGAAGTGATGGATTCCCCATTACACCGTACATTAAAATTATTTACTCTTCTCAGTTTATATTTCGTGCCAAAGAGTATGGCTTCTGTTTTCCCGAGGTGTAACGATAGTTTGTTGTCTACTAACCATTTGCTGCAGGACTCCAGTTCCAGTGTTAATACATTAGCTATATCTTGTGGGTCTTTACCTGACACTAACAAAGCACTGTCATCCGCATACAGTAGGAGTTTGCACTTGACACTGATGGGCATGTCATTTACATAACACAGGAATAGTAAGGGACCCAGAATACTACCTTGGGGAACTCCACATGCTATCGGCAGTGGTTCTGATTCTGTTTTGTTGATTTTGACAATTTGTTTCCTATTGTTAAGATAGGACTTAAACCAGTCTATGGAACCTATGCCGATAACTTGAAGTTTCTTACATAATACATTGTGGTTGACAGTATCGAAGGCCTTTTGCAAGTCTAAAGTTACCATTCCTATGAGGATCCCTATCATGTAATCCATCAGATTAATTAGGGAGGTGTCGGTTGAGTAAGATCTCCTAAAGCCTGATTGGTAACTATGAAGAATGTTGTTGTCACTAAGATATTTAACTACTTGACAGTACACCGCCCTCTCTAGAATTTTGGATATTACACTGAGTATACTAACAGGCCTATAGTTGCTGTCATCAGACCTACTATTTTTCTTGAAGATAGGAGTAACTCTGACCTCCTTGAACCCCTCTGGTACTGTATTAGTGGTGATGGACAAATTTATTATGTCAGCAATGGGGATTGCCAGTTCAGAGGCACCATCTTTTAGGAACTTAGACTTGATGTTATGTGGGACGGTGCTCTTAGTTGGGTTTAACCTGCTTAGTTCTTTTTGCACGAAGTCATGAGATACACTTACTAGTTGACAACTGTTTGGAGTTACCCCTTTATTGATATAGTATGTTTTAAATTTATCAGAGTCTGTGTTAAAGGTATTTGATGCAGCTGGTAGCTTACTTACTAGTGTTGATGCCACAGTTGTGTAGAATGAATTAAAACAATTTACCACTTTAGTTGTTTCGTGGCATACCTCGTTATCGACATTTAGTACTATGTTAGATCTATCTACGGGTTTATGGCTATACCCCAACTGTTTTAGTTGTTGCAAGAGCTTTCTAGGGTTATTCTTGTACTCCTCGATTTTTGAGCAATAGTGTCTTGCCTTTGAGCCTTTTATAAGCCTCTGCACTTTGTTCCTCACCCTTTGGAATTCATTTAGTGCTGCAATATCCTGTCTGTTTGCCTTAAATCTTTTTATCAACTGGTCTCTGAATTTCATATTATCTAATATCTCAGTAGTCATCCAGGGTTCAGTTCTTCGTTTAATCCTAACCTCTTTAACTGGTGCAATATTATCAAGGATGGCAGTGAACATTGTTTTGAATTTTCCCAGGCATCATTTACGTCCGTGCAACTTGTTATCAATGACCAATCACAATTGTGTAGAATATTTACCAGTGTTTCTTTACTGTAGTTTCTAGTTAACCTAATTTTTATTGTCCTGTGTAGGCCTATCCGTTCCCTAGTAATTTTCCTGGTACAGTAAATGATGAAATGATCACTAAGACCTGTGATAATGACCCCTGACTGACTAATGTTCTCAGGGCGGTTACAAAGTATGTGATCAATTAGGGTGGCTGAGAACTGTGTGATCCGGGTTGGTGTATTAATTCGTTGAGTGTAACTATTTAAATCCAGAATTTGCTTATACCTTTTACATAGCCCGTTATTTTGCTGTTGAAAACAGATGTTGAAGTCTTCCAGTATTACTGTCTCCACATTGTTATCAAGTCCTGACAAGACTCTAGAAAAGTCCTCTAAGAACTGGTCATGGGTGGGAGGGCGGTAACTAGTTCCTACTAAGATGGGTTTGGTCTTGGGAAGCAACACCTCAAACCATAGAATCTCCAGTTTATTGTCATTTAAATCAGGTCTTGGATTATAGTCTAATTCGTTTCTTATATAGGCACATACACCACCACCTTTTCTATTCCTATCTAAGCGTTTTATATTGTAACCTTCTATTTTGACCTCGTCGTCAGTCACCGTATCATCCAACCAGGATTATAACTGCCGCTCTAATTCTGTTAGCTAGAATCCTAATCTCTGCCAATTTTGGAATAAGTGATCTTGAGTTGACATGAATCATAAAATCGTAAAAAAATCATAATCATCAATATATGGCACGGGGCCATTAGCATTAAAAATAGGTAAATCAATGTCATCATTGCTAAAGGGTAACTGTGCCAAAGTGCATTTGTTACAAACAAAATGAAATCTGGCACCATTGCCATAACCAAACACACATCCATTATGCACCCAACCCTTACACATTTACATACGGTAAGTTTACTGTTCTTTTCGTACCTTAGTACAGTGTATACATATGTATGGTGGTGTCTGAGATATTAAGAATGGCTCTATTGTCTCACATTGACCTATCTGTGCATTACATAGAGAGTTAAGGTTATCATTCCTAGCAACTAGACCGTCATTATCACCATGATTTATCTGTCTGTTTTGCACCTGTACCATAGATTGAGGTCCTGGGTTAGTATGGATATCACCACTTAATAGCGCCACTATAAAAGCTGTGCGCCATTGTTTTTGCTTGGATATGTGGTATTGCCATACCTTGCTGTGATAGTGGCACTTACGTTTCTGGTATGATGGCCAATGTTGGGCTTTCACTTTCCAGGGAGCTATCACCTCATTCACCTTTTCCAGTCCCCCTGACTGATTTCCTTCTTCCGAGAAATGTATTATAATGAGAAATATACTTATGGCAGCCTGAACCCCTCTTAAGCCAGCCATGTTTACTCTTCACTCTATCACTTCACACAAAAATTTGTTTTCTTTTCTTTATTTTTTTATTTTTATTAAATAGAAACCACTGATCCTATCAGACACCTAGCAATGGCCTAATAGCTACTCTAGAAATCACCACTGATTACTAGTAAGTTTCCTGTTATCGCATACCACCATTACCCTTTACTTCAGAAACTCCCTTCACTCTTCACTTCACTGTCCGGCTGGTCAGTTAATATGGAAGTCAACTATTGAAAAAATATCCTTGGCTGTTTAACTAATCCACTTCCTTCTCGCATTTGTCACTGAGGGAGAGAAACCGCCGCTATAGCCTGACAGTTTCCTTGGAGTTTGTTTTGTAGATTTAGTGGTTTCTGCTGTGTTTCCCTGCCATTAACACTGCTGCAGTTGATATGATGGTCAGCTACTGTCAGTATAGTTAGAACGTCGCTTCGTAGTTGCACATCTGGCAGTAGCTGGTGACTGAATGCCAGTCAGCCATGTTTAAATGTTCACTTCGCTCCTCACCTGGCACTGACTAACCCTCACCTGGCACTGCACTACTCTACACTACAGACCTGTCGGTTTCCTTGTAATTTTGTTGATTAGGTTTCCCTTATGTTGACTTCACATTGAACACTGTGCAGTTGATATTGAGTCAGTTACTTCGGTGTGGTGGAAAACGATTGTTTGTCTGGTTGTACGTCTGGTAGCGGGTCTGGTATTTGAATGCCGGTCTCCGGTTTTGGTCCTATTTGGTCCATTTTGCTGTAGTCACCGTCAGTTTTCTTGTCACTATAAGTTCCTTGTATGTTGTTTCAACAGTTCTTGCAAATAGACCATCACTGGAGTCTCAACGGCCCAGGGAATGGCCAAATATAGGAGCAGCCTTGTTGCTGCTGCCAGCTGCCTGTGACAGCAGACTTACAACCTGGATAGGATTAGGACCACTAACATTTATTTCCTTTGTGCTGCATGCAAACATTACATTTATTAACGTATTCATAAATGTCGCTTGCCATACGAGGCCAAAAGTATTTCAGTCTAGCTTGTTTTACAAAATGATACATACCAGGGTCTGCAATACCTGGCACGTCGTGAACTAGCTGTAAGGCTACCTTCACTAATAACTTCAGAATTACTAGATGCTAGGAGTACCCAGATCAGCTATGTGATACAGTACCAGCAAACTCTTCTAGATCAGGGGTTCATGACAAAGGCACAGATGAGTGTTGGTGGTTTCACCGAGAGTTCGATCTTCCTGCAGAAGAAACTGAATCATACCAGACAATATGGAATGTGTTCTTTGAGCATCCTTTACATCCTCAGCACTGAATGGAGGATCTGTAACTACTGTATTAATATACTCTGATAAAGCATCTGCAACTACATTTGATTTGCTAGGTAAGTGTTTGAAGGTAGGATTGAACTCTTGAATAGTCAAGGACCATCTGGCTAACCTTCCAGTAGGTTGTTTATTCTGGAATAAAGGAGCAGTGGAGTATGATCTGTCAAGATATGAACAGGGTAAATAATGTCTCATTAGTGTTTTAAAGACCAGACTATTGATAATGCTTCTTGCTCAATTACTGTATAATTACATACAGCCTTTGTAAGGACTTGACTAGCAAATACAACTATGTTTTTTGGGCTAGGATGGTACCTATGCCAGTGGAACTAGCATCAGCTGTTAGATAAAAAGGCTTTGAAAAATCTGGATATATCAAAACAGGAGCTGAAGTTAGCTTTTCTTTGAGAGTTTGGAATGCTCTTTCATTATGGAAGGTCCAAACGAAAGAAGCATCTTTCTTAAGCAACTCAGAGAAGCTGTTATAGAAGAGAAATTGGCAATGAAAAATCTGTAAAAACCTGAAAATCCCACAAAGGATCTTACAGCATCAGCAGTTTTTGGAGATGGAAAATTTTGTACAACTTCAACTTTACTTTGGTGAGTCATAACCCCTCTAGGCATGACTATGAAACTATCGCAGACCTGAAAAATTGACATTTAGACAGTTTGATCTTTAAATTGGCTACTTCAAGCTAACCAAGCACTAAATCAAGTTCTTTGAGGTGCATCTCCACGTCTTCAAACATGATGAATATGTCATCTAAGTACATCATGAGAATGTTACCAATGAGACATCTAAATATATTTGTCATGAAGCTCGAGAATGTAATAGGCAATGAGCTTAACCCAAAGGCCATTCTTAGAAAATGAAAATGACCTGTAGGAGTGGAAAATGTGGTTAGCTCTTGGCTGTCCTCATGAAGAGTTACTTGCCAAAACCCTTGTAACAAGTCTAGGGTCGAAAAGACTTTATCTCCAATATTGTGTAAAAGATCACGTGCAGGAAGTGGGAAACGATCTAGTATTGTTTTAACATTCAATTTCCTAAAGTCGATCACCAGGCCCCATGTACCATCCTTAGGTACTAGGATCAAGGGCGCATTCCAAGGTGAATTACTGTGTGATGACAGCATCATCAAACATCTTATTGACTAGTTCCTCTGCAACATCAACTTGTGAATTAGGCATCCTGTACATAGGTACATAAATAGGTCTATTACCAGGTTCAAGTGGAATGCGATGGGACATTAGGTTCGTCAAATCCATCTTTTCACCTGGCAATGCAATGGTTCTACAATGTTTGTTCAACAGATGCAACAAAATTGTAACTTCAGTTGGGAAGTCAGTGGGAGCTAAGTCTTTCTTCTCTACTGGTGGAGTGGATGGACTCAGTGGAAAGGTTGGACCCTTCCCGGTAGAAATAGCACCGACCCACTGGTCAGGTGACAACTCATCCTCTACTCAAACAGGATATAGGTAGTGGACAAGGTCAACGATGGTGGTGTTCACTCTGGCGAACACTATTATCAGAAGTATTAGCAAGGAAATGGATCTTGTTATCTCTGCAGCATGTAAGGATGGCTCGACATACAAACAGGAAGGGTTGGTTACTAAAGAACACGCAAGTCCGTAAGGACTTAATCCGAACTTCATACTCCACAGAAGTATGACAGATTTTGGGTCCCAGCTGGTAGCCCCAGAGTGGTATGATCAAGTCGTCAATTCGGGCATGCTGTTGGTAAGGATCAAGCACAATGTGTAAGTCTCTCATTGATGCAAATACCATTAGAACACCAGGGAAATTGATCTGGTCTACAAAAAGAAAGGAAGCAGAAAAGTCTCTACTTTGGATAGAAAAAGTGAGGGAAGTCTGACCTCAGACAAGCAGACTAGAACCAGCCACTCTACTAAGAGTTCTACTAGAAGGACACAGTGTAACTGCTTATCCTAAAACAAGGTCGACATGATTATATTAACTTGTGCACCATTGTCCAGGATCTCATGAATGGGCGCATTGAGCACAGAAGCTAATACTAAGGGACTATTGTTGCATTGGAATAAACATGCAAACTAGACGGTGAATCATCATCGGAGTATTTACAAAAATGTCTTTTGTCAAAAACATGTCAAGTCACCTATTAAAGACTTTCTTCCTTTAGACTGCAAGAGGCATCATGGTGGCCCTGTGGCCTGGTGGCTGAAGCTCTCGCTTCACACGGCGAGGGTCTGGGTTCGATTCCCAGAGAGGGTACAAATATTGGGCGTGTTTCTTTACACCGGTTGTCTATGTTCCCCATCAGTAAAATGGGTACCTGGGTGTTAGTCGACTGGTGTGGGTCGCATCCTGGGACAAAACTGACCTAATTTGCCCGAAATGCTGAGCATAACAAGCGGCTTTCTATATAGTAGTATGTCATTGATGTCAGCTAGGCCTGTATACCTTGTACATGTAGAAAATAAAGATATTATTATGATTATTATTAAAGAGATTTTGAACGGGGATGGAATATCCACTTTCACTGTCACCATTGAATGATTTGACTGTAGCCCTTTATTCCCCGGAACTTTATCATATATATATATATATATATATATATATATATATATATATATATATATATATATATATATTATATATTTATTTATTTATTAACACATCAGCCGATTCCCACCAAGGTAGGGTGGCCCGAAAAAGAAAAACTTTTGTCATCATTCACTCCATCACTGTCTTGCCAGAAGGGTGCTTTACACTACAGTTATAAAACTGCAACATTAACACCCCTCCTTCAGAGTGCAGACACTGTACTTCCCATCTCCAGGACTCAAGTCCGGCCTGCCGGTTTCCCTGAATCCCTTCATAAATGTTACTTTGCTCACACTCCAACAGCACGTCAAGTAATAAAAACCATTTGTCTCCATTCACTCCTATCAAATACGCTCACACATGCTTGCTGGAAGTCCAAGCCCCTCGTACACAAAACCTCTTTTACCCCCTCCCTCCAACCTTTCCTAGGCCGACCCCTACCCCACCTTCCCTCCACTACAGATTTATACATATATATACATACATATATATATATATATATATATATATATATATATATATATATATATATATATATATATATATATATATATATATATATATATATATATATATATATATATATGATGAAGTTCCGGGTATATATATATATATATATATATATATGACATCATTTACCCACCGGGGGTGGGTAAATGATGTCAACAGGTTGAGTAGGCGATAAATGAAGCCGAGTCAGTCCCGGTGAGCCTACCTCGGCGCCTGACATCTAGCGGGGACTTAGGAACTAATGCATGTAAGCGTGCTGTCTACATTATTATTATTAGTAGTAGTAGTAGTATTCTTGTTAACGAGAAAATGACCTGTTCACCTGTCATTTGTGATGTGTTGCAGGAGATCAAGGTGGAGCAATACCTCTGTCTCAACAACGATGTTCAAAAGTTGCAGAAGAAAGTTGCTTCCTGGAGGATCAAAGCCGAGGCTCTGCAGCACTGAGGAGGGTACCGCTCACTCCTCTATATAGTCTGAGGTACTACAGTACTGAGGATGGTACCGCTTACTCCTCTTCATAGTTTGAGGTACTGCAGTACTGAGGATGGTACCGCTTACTCCTCTTCATAGTTTGAGGTACTACAATACTGAGGATGGTGCTGCTCACACTGCATAGTCCGAGGAACTGCAGTACTAAGTATGCTGCCGCTCACACCTCAACATAGTCTGAAGTATACCTGGAGTATGCTGATGCTCACACCTCAACATAGTCTGAGGTATACCTAAAGTATGTTGCTGCTCACTCCTCAACATAGTCTGAGGTATACCTGGAGTATGCTGTTGATAACACCTTTGCATAGTCTGAAGTATACCTGGAGTATGTGTAGACAGCCTGTGCTGTCTGCATAGAGAGCCATGCTGTCTGCCTACCGAGCATATGCTGTCTGCCAGTTGAGTTCATATTTCGCTGCACTCCAGTGCTGCCCTCTTTAGGCCTACCCACGTCAGTCTGTGACACCCCTGCCTCTTGCTCACTCACGCAGCTGCCTTCACTAGAGTAACAGGCCTCACTCTCCTCTCTCTCTCGCGGGCATGGCCCTGCGGGCCATGGCCCCAGAACACACAGCCTGTGTACCTTCGCACTTTATTTTAATAAAGTAGAAGCCTCCGAAGCCTTATCATTTGTACCCCACTCTGCAGAATGACTACAAATAACATATCATTATAAATGGTGGAAGCGGTGGTCGCAGCTGTGTTTGCCCGAGAGGGAAGGAAGAGAAATGAAGTCATCTTCACTTCATCACTCTACACAAGAAGCATCCGTCTCTCAACGAGTTATCCTGATGTCGTGTCTTCAAATCTCAGCATCCAGACACAGGTACATGCAGGATCCAGGCCGAAATTTGTTGAATTCTCCGAGAAATGACGTCTCTGACTCTACGCACAGCGTCCCACACTGTTTTTCAGTCACGTGCTCAGCCCTATCAGCATGTTCTGCAGTTGTTCAGCTCACCACAGTTATTTCAGCAAAGTCAGAGGTGAGTTTGTGGTGATGTGTCCAGTGTGAGTGTTCCTCCCCGAGTTTGTGGGTAGGTGGGAACAACCGGGTTCCTCGCCTACTCACCCAAGCTCTACCATAACACTCACGCTCGCCTCACACTCACTCGCCACTGCTCACTCCCTCTGTGCCGTATTTCCTGTGAATTTCCTTGTGAATTCTTGCCAGAACTGTGTATCCAAGTGTCCGAGGCCATTCAGAGCCACGTGGAGCAAGTTAGTTTAATACCTTTATTATGCACCCCATACCCACCCTGTGGGTGGTAGTCAAAAGATTACAGAGGTATATAATTGGTCCAGAGACTGGACTCCAAAGTTTTGATAGCTGAACAAGTTACAGTGGTAATGAACTAGATCTGGTCACAATTATGACCAAGATGCTAAGGTAATGAGCTCCAGGTAGAGCTGGTTACACTCATGACAAGTTACAAAGGTAATGAATCATAAACACGTCCATACATGGTTACAATCATGAACAAATTACAGAGTAATGAGCAATATTCTAGGGAATGCATCCATTACCCCAAAGCCATGTGGGTTACCAAGTCAGACCTCCCAAGCCACATGCTGTGGTCTGCGCCCGCATCAACCCATGACGTCACCATGCTGCTGACGTCACGATGCTGCCCGACTCCACTGATGTCATCACGGTGCTGCCGTCTCCACTGACGTCACTCGCAATGTCACCCCATGACATCCATCACGACGTCACTCCAGGACGTCACCTTGCGACGTCACCCACGATGTTGCCCGACCTTCCTCGCGACGTCTGCTGACGTCATTTGTGATGTCACCCTATGACATCACCTTACGACGTCATGCCTGACTTCATCACATGATGTCACGTTCTAGTGCATTTTATTTTCATTATTTTCGAGACGTTTGAGAGAAGATATATGTCGTGTGTTCATTAATTCCTCTCAGTCAGTGTTCTCACATGTTCGTGTATTGCTTAGTGACGATTTTTATTCAGAAAAGCGTTATTTGCTAGTAATCCATGTTGTACCACATGTACAGTATGTGTGCAGTTTCTCGTGTGTCCTATGTAGCACCTGTGTGTTACTTTGTCACCCGGTGTGACCCCGCATCCCGCACGCTTGACAGCTGACATTTGTCAAGTCCAGGCATCAGTTACGAGTGTCCGAGCCCCTTGTACAGAAAGCTTTTATTGTTCGCCGCTCGTAGATGCCTCTGCTGAATCGTACCCGCGACGATTCTCCCATCGAGACCGTTCCACTTCACCTCCTAGACCGTCAGTCCAGTTATTTGTAGATGACCTCTCTGGGGACGCTTAGACACTCCTCTGCTGTAATTCAACTGTCGAGAGATGACACTCATCAAGCCGCAGTTAAGCCTGTCGGCAGGCGACTGTCAGCCTCATGTCACAGCTTCAGTGAGCAGCCTGCACAAAGATGATGTCACTTTGACTGCTAGCCCACTCACTGCAGTAAGGTGTATGCTGTTATGACATCCAGATGTTTCGTTGAGTCGTCTCTGTCATGACTCACTCCACACTCACCAGCAGTGACAGCTCCAGCGACAGTACCAGTCGAGGAATGTCCTGAGTCGCTTGCCAGCAGAAGTCCTGCTCAGTTGCGACTACTGATGACGCCTCACTCGAGGGCACCAGCAGGTTGTGCCCCAGGTTGAGTGAACCCTGCAGCAACTATGATGTCTGCTTCACGTCCCAGAGGAGACCGTACCCTGTTATGTCACAGCTCAGCTGCAGCTATGTCTCCTGTGTTGCAGTGTCTGTCCAGACACAGGAAGTTTTTAGTTTGATATCTTTATTATGCACCCCATACCCATCCTGTGGGCGGTAGTCAAAAGATTACAGAGGTACATAATGGGTCCAGGGACTGGACCCCAAAGTTATGATAGCTGAGCAAGTTACAAAGGTAATGAACTAACAAGCTACAAAGGTAATGAACTCACAAGTTACAAAGGCAATGAAACATGTAAGTAAATTTACTTACGTTTATACATGGTTACAATCATGAACAAATTATAAAGCAATGAACACTTCACTAGTCTACACCCGGTCACAACTGTAATGAGTTCTTGGTGCAAATTTTATTGTTGGGTCACACATACACACATATACACATACACACACATACATACACATACACACACATATATACATACACACGCACACACAACAGGCCCAGCCTTCAATCAACATGTGCACAGGACAAAAAGGCAATCAACACGCGCACACACACACACACACACACACACACGTAGCAATGCTTTATTTACAGGGAGCAAAGTCAGGGTATTTTTCCAGAATGGTCTGTAATATACCACTGTGGATAAAATACTTTGACATATCTTGAACATTTCTGAGTGAGTTGTCTCTGAATTCATTAATTTTGTCGCACTCCAGTACATAATGACGCAGGGTGTGACAATAATCCAACTGACAAAGTTTACATTTTGTTTGGTCTACATCTGGTGGTGGTGATTTAACCTGCCAAAGATACTTGTAACCCAGCCGGAGGCGGGCGGTGGTGACATCCAAGAGTCTGCTTATTTTGTTGGATGCACCATAGACATGTGGCTCCTCCTGCATGATAGAATGATGATAGATGGACTGACTGGTGTCAATCTCCCTGAGGGCGTGCAGTGCTGCATCGATGCTCACTGCCTTAGACCACGAAGCACACCTGTTTTTTTCTTCCCTCTCTGGAGGAAGTTTTTTTTTTCCATGTCCATATGTTTATGTATATATGTGTTTTTCTTTCGTGTTCTGTGACCTATTCTTGCGAGAGAGAGAGACCGAGTTTTTTTTTTTTACTGCCAGACATGGTCAGGGTCGACCATGGGTGCATGGCCAAGCAATGTAGACAGCCTGTGCTGTCTGCATAGACAGCCATGCTGTCTGCCTGCTGAGCATATGCTGTCTGCCAGTTGAGTTCATATTTCGCGCCATGCATGAGCTGCCACCTATAGGCCTATACTCACCTCAGTCAGCTCCACCATGTTCCTTTCTCACTTCTCGCCAAGGCATCACTCAGACAACAAGGCCTAACTCCTCTCTCCCTCGCAAAGTGCATGGCCCTGCCGTGCCATGGCCACAAAACACGTAGCCTGTGTACCCCGTACTTTATATTAATAAAGTAGAAGCCTCCAAGCCTTATCATTGCATATCCCGCTACCAAGAAGACGCACAAATACCCTATTTGATATAAATGCTGCCACTCACACCCCAACATAGTCTGAGGTATACCTGGAGTATGTATAATGGCTTGATTAACTGGGTCAATAATCAAAGCAGTGAGTAATGATAAGGCTTCCGAGGCTTCTTTCTTTATTTACGATATCGTGGGTACACAGGCAGTGTGTTAGTGCCCAGAGCCTCGAGGGGCCAGGCTGTGAGAGAGAGAAGATGGCCAGGTGTTGACTCTAGGTTGCCTGGTCGTGAAGTGAGAGGCAGGCGTGGGCAGGCTGAAGTGGCATGCCCACCAGGCTTGCCCTCTGAGGGAAACTATGGGAACTAGCCATGTAGGCTTACAGTCTACATTTCTCTCGGCCACCTACCACATGGTCATCCCCGACCATGACTGGATGTAAAAAAAAACTTGGTTTCTCACTCGCAGGAACAGGGCACAGAACACAGAATAAAAGCATATATACTATATACATATGTGGACATGGAAAAAAACCCTCTTACAGAGAAGAAAAAAAAAGGTGGTGTGCTTCATGGTCCCAGGCAGTAAATGTCGATGGGCATCACTGCACACTTTCCTGCATCTGGACGGATACTGCAACACAGGAAACATCACTGTGGCTGAGCTGTGACATAACAGGGTACGGTCTCCTCTGGAGCGGTGAAGTAGTCATTGTAGTAGTCGTTTCAGGGTTCACTCAACCTGTGGCACAACCTGCTGGTGCCCTTGAGTGAGGTGTCATCAGTATTCGGCACCTGGGCAGGACTTCTGGCAAGCGACTCAGGACGACATTTCTCGACTGGTACTGTCGCTGGGTCTGTCACTGCCGGCGAGTGTGAAGTGAGTCATAGCAGAGACGACTCGGCGAAACATCTGGGGGGTCATAACAGCATTCACCATACTGGAGTGAGTGAGCTAACAGTCAAAGTGACATCATCTTTGTGCAGGCGGCTCACTGAAGCTGTGGCTCGAGGCAGACAGTTGCCTGCCGACAGGGCTAACTGCGGCATGACGAGTGTCATTCTCTCGACAGTTGAAGTTACAGCAGAGGTTGGTCTAAGCGTCCTCAGATTGGTTCTCTACATATAACTGCACTCTGACAGTCAGGAGGTGAAGTGGAACGAGTATCGATGGGAATCGTAGCGGGCACGATTCAGCAGGGCATCTATGAGCTGCGAACAATAAGAGCTTTCTGTACAAGGGGCTCAGACGTTTGTAACTGATGCCTGAACTGACTAATGTCAGCTGTCAAGCGGTCACACCGGGTGGCAAGTAACACGAGGTGCTACACAGTGGTCTGGGCTCAGAACTACTGTGGTCCACACACACAGCTTTGCTCAAGACCACACAAGACACACGGAAAACTGCACACACCTACTGCACATGCAGTTCAAAATGGCTTGCACTAGCAAATGATGCTTTTCTGCGCAAAAATCGACACTAAGCCATTCACAAACATGTGAGGACACTGACTAAGAGGAATTAACACATGACATATATCTTCTCTCAACTTCCCAACAATACTGAAACAAAATGCTTACTGTGAAACTATAACACTCGATGTGACATCATGTGATGTCAGGCGTGATGACGAGAGGTGATGTCATGGGGTGACATCGCGAGGCGACGTCAGGCAGCATGGTGACGTCAGTACTCGGCGCATCTGCATCAGTTCTCACCAAGTTAACAACTTTTGTCAACAACTGCCTGGCTGGGCGAATCCCAGAAAAAATTAAACCTTTCTTTTTTGGAGCCTCATTATGCGCTTTGAAGAAGAATGATGGAGTAATCAGACCCATTGCTGTTGGTAACACTCTTCGCCATCTCGTTGCCAAAGCAGCACTAAGAAACATTCGCCTAGAAGCTGCCAGTTTACTCCAGCCAAACCAACTGGGCTTTGGGGTCTCTCAAGGCAGTGAAGCCGCAGCTCATGCAGCAAGGGCCTACATCAGGAACCTATCAGAAGACAAGGCCGTAGTCAAACTTGATTTTAGAAATGCCTTTAATATGGTGAAGAGAGATGTGGTCTTGCCGGTCGTTTGGGATCGGTTCCCCAGTCTTATTCCCTTC
This sequence comes from Cherax destructor, assembly GCA_009830355.1. Taxonomy (NCBI): domain Eukaryota; kingdom Metazoa; phylum Arthropoda; class Malacostraca; order Decapoda; family Parastacidae; genus Cherax; species Cherax destructor. The sequence continues at coordinate 22,900 of WNWK01021569.1, forward strand.
ATTTCAGCTGGATACAGCCAACCCTCAATTCTTTTGTTTGGAGAACATGAAATTCCCTCATCAGAGGGTGTTCAGCAGGGTGATCCACCTGCTCCACTTCTCTTCTGCTTGGCAGTAAGAGAACTAACTTCCAGCCTATGCTGGATGATGGCACTCTGGCGGATACTGAAGAGTCCCTGTTAGAGGACCTACAACTGGTAAAGACACAGGGAGAAGACTTGGGAGTCATCCCCAATCCCTCTAAGTGTGAAATCATCACAACGAAACAGGAAATAATCAATGCTGTGCGAACAATCATCCCGGAAGTCTCTACTACCACTCTGTCCAACAGTACCCTCTAGGGAACACCGCTGGATCACCAGGCCATCGACACGGTCCTCAAGGGCAAATTGAATGACCTGAAGAGAATGGAGGAGAGAATAAGCGATCTTGATGCCCATGATGCCCTGTATCTCATCACAAGGTGTCTTACTATGCCACGACTCACTAACTTCCTGAGGTGCGCACCCTCTTTTGACAACCCAACACTCGACGAATATGATGCACACCTGAGATCAACCTTTAAGAAGGCACTAAATCTGTCACTAATCCTAAGCAATGGGATCAGGCAACCCACCCAGTGCGACTGGGAGGTATAGGGGTGGTCAAAGCAACGCAGGTAGCTTACCTGCTTTTTTGTCTTCGTGTTTGGCTTCCAGTGGATTAGTCAAGATCGTCCCCGAACGCTTGAGAGATGCTGTAGGAGCTCAAGACCACAGGTTCACTGAAGCAGCAATGCGGTGGGACACCCTTGCAGACGCCTCCAGTATAACAGCTCCTCCAAAAGAGCACAAACAGTCCCACTGGGACAAACCGATCATGGAAAACATCTCCAACACAATGCTCACCAACGCTTAAGGAAAGGACAAAGCTCATCTCCTAGCGGTGAAGGCACCACACTCAGGAGATTTCCTTCTAGCTGTTCCCAATTCCTCCCTGGGCACTCGACTCGACCCACAAGCCATTCGGATTGGTGTTGCTCTTTGCCTAGCCGCCCCCATCCTCACCGAACATAGGTGCATATGCGGCAGGGCGACGGCTGATCAATTCGGACTTCATAGTCTCGTGTGTCACACATCAGAAGGGAAGTATGCCAGACATGAGGAGGTCAACGACGTCATAAATAGAAGCCTCGCCACAGCCCGTTGCCCAGCCCAACAGGAATCCCAAGTGCAGAGGTCTGACGGAAGTCAAAAGCGTCCTGATGGAGCCACTATGCTACCCTGGAAAGATGGAAAGCAGATTGCCTGGGACTACACCTGTGCTGCCAAATTGGCAGACACCTACTTGCCATACTCCATGTTACAAAAGACACGATATCTATTAGAAATAGACATCTCCAGTGAACACTAGAAAGGAATGCCCCTCTAGCATTCAGTCTGTTACTGGGTTTTTGGAACAAGTAGTCAGTATCCTGGTCCAGTTATCCGACATATTTCAATAGTGTCATAGGATTTCAACTGAGAGGCTACTAACCAAAGAAGTAAATTTAATAAATTTATTAACAATGATAAAATGTCTAGGGTATTGCGACCCCAGATTGGAGTCGCAATACTCCATAACTGAAGGGGGTAGAGGTGCCAGCCACAGGGAGACCCAGAAGACCCACAAATATTAAGGACTTCCCCCCTTGCTATAACTTCATCCCAATAGGGTCGGAGACCCTTGGAGCATGGGGCAAGTGTGCTCTAAAGTTCCTCCAAGACCTGGTTGAAAAACTCATCATAGAAACCGAGGACCACAGGGCGGCGAGCTTCTTCTTTCAGAGACTTAGTGTTGTGATCCAGAGGCGAAATTCCTGCAGTATTCTGGGCATGTGGCCCACTGCCGGGGAGCTGGACGAAGTATTCGAGATGTACCTCTGAGTTGTTGTCTGTGTTTTTTTACTCCCTATTGTATTTTTGTCAATGTATCTTGTCAATGTATTTTGTCTTTAAATAAAGCATATATCAAATATAGGGGTGGTAGGAGAAAATTTTCAAACATCTTCAGGGAGAACCTTTTTCCCTGAAGCAAGTTTATTCTTTTCTCTGAGGATGAGGGTCCCAGAACAGTTCCAGATATATATATATATATATATATATATATATATATATATATATATATATATATATATATATATATATATATATATATATATATATATATATATAATTCTATGAGGTGAATCATAGAATTGATGAGGGAAAAGGGTGAGTGGAGCACTTCGGAGTCTGTGGAGACAAAGAACCTTGTCCATGGAAGTAAAGAGGGAATGTATGAGAGTATAGTTATACCAACGCTCTTATATGGGTGTGAAGCATGGGTGATGAATGTTGCAACGAGGAGAAGGCTGGAGGCAGTGGAGATGTCATGTCTGAGGTCAATGTGTGGTGTGAATATAATGCAGAGAATTCGGAGTTTGGAAATTAGGAGGAGGTGCGGGATTACCAAAACGATTGTTCAGAGAGCTGAGGAGGGGTTGTTGAGGTGGTTTGGACATGTGAGAGAATGGAACGAGACAGAGTGACTTCGAGAGTGTATAAATCTGTAGTGGGGGGAAGGCGGGGTAGGGTCGGCCTAGGAAAGGTTGGAGGAGGGGTAAAGGAAGTTTGTGTGCAGGGGCTTGGACTTCCAGCAAGCATGTGTGAGCGTATTTGATAGGAGTGAATGGAGGCATATGGTTTTTAATACTTGACGTGCTGTTGGAGTGTGAGCAAAGTAACATTTATGAAGGGATTCAGGAAACCGGCAGGCCGGACTTGAGTTCTGGAGATGGGAAGTACAGTGCCGGCACTCTGAAGGAGGGGTGTTAATGTTGCAGTTTTATAACTGTAGTGTAAAGCACCCTTCTGGCAAGACAGTGATGGAGTGAATGATGATGAAAGTTTTCTTTTTCGGGCCACCCTGCCTTGGTGGGAATCGGCCGATGTGCGAATTCCTAGCATTGTATAAATCTCTAGTTGTGTCGATGCATGCAGGGGATGAGATGAAAAGCTGTAAGCCACCTGCCTGAAAGCTGGGTGCCTTGGATCAACGTCTAGCGTGAGCTGGATGCCAAGGTATTGGTCCAGTGTGGTACGGTCGGTAAAGCACTGCGTTCCTGTCACAAGGTTCGTAGGGTCGAGTCTCCGTCGGCCAGAGATCAGTGTTTGTGAATATTTCGCCTGCTCTTGCGAATTCCTAGCATACATACATATATATACATACATATATATATATATATATATATATATATATATATATATATACGTGTATATATATATATATATATATATATATATATATATATATATATATATATATATATATGTATATATATATATATACGTATATATATATATATATATATATATATATATATATATATATATATATATATATATAATATCCGGATGAATCCGGTTAGTGAAACCCTGTATATTTTTACTAATAACCACCTTAAAAGTAGGTCTGTCTATTTTTATAATATCTCTTTGTTGTAGTTACTGCTTGAGTGTTTGATGAGGGTGCGTAAAACCCTGTCAGCTTATGAATCTGGTCAGATTATACTTTGTTTTCAACGAATCTGTTTGAATCTGGTTGTTGGTTTGCTTATTTCTTGGACGAATCCGGATTAGTGGATCCCTTATTTTGGACGTATCCATTCGGTGATTTTGGACTAGCTCATGAAAAGGACTACTGGAAAAAATATTTAACAGAGTAATATGAGTTCAGTTTGATACAAAAAGTATAACTTGCGTGTTGGAGCAGCCGGTGGCTTCTGAAGATGAAGATTACTGGAGTATATTTGATTTTCGTTGTGTATATTGCGACCGCTGCTAACTACAGGTTTAGTGTATCACCACAAACTGTATATGTCACTCCATCACAATAAGTAGCAGTGTGCACTCAGTTCCTGAAGCTTCAACATCAGTGCGCACGGTGGATGTCTGGGCACCAGGAGGGCTCCAGGTGGGAACAACCAACAGCCATTCCCAGCAGACAGAGGTGACAGCTGCCACGCCTTCACGTTTACAGAGGGCCTGTGATCTGCAATCAAATTGGCGTCCACCAGGACGTTGACACGTCCCCAGGGCAGCTCTCAATCGGGCTGCTAGCGGAGTCGCTGACCTCTTGGACCTCTTGAGGAGGGTCGATGGTGCTCCTGCAAGCAGCAGATCCTGGCGCAAGCTGCTGCTGTTTGCAAAGGCTGTCTGGCTGTCCTGCCGAGGAGGGACAGGCACCGAGCAACATCTGTTGTTGGAGCAATGCATGCATTAACTAGAATGTTTGTTAATTGCTCATTACACTGTAATTTGTTCATGATTGTAACCATGTATGGACGTGTTTATGATTCATTACCTTTGTAACTTGCTCAGCTATCAAAACTTTGGGGCCCAGTTCCTGGACCTATTATGTACCTGGAGTTTACCTGGAGAGAGTTCCAGGGGTCAACGCCCCTGCGGCCCGGTCTGTGACCAGGCCTCATGTTGGATCAGGGCCTGATCAACCAGGCTGTTACTGATGGCCGCACTCAGTCCAACATACGAACAACAGCCTGGCTGGTCAGGTACCGACTTTAGGTGCCTGTCCAGTGCCTGCTTGAAGACACCCAAGGGTTTATTGGTAATCCCCCTTATGTATGCTGGGAGGCAGTTGAACAGTCTTGGGCCCCTGATACTTATTGTGTTGTCTCTCAACGTGCTAGTGGCACCCCTGCTTTTCATTGGGGGGATGTTACATCGTCTGCCGAGTCTTTTGCTTTCGTAGGGAGTGACTCTCGTGTGCAAGTTTAGTACTAATCCCTCTAGGATTTTCCAAGTGTATATAATAATGTATCTCTTCCGCCTGCGTTCTAGGGAGTACAGGTTTAGGAACTTCAAGCGTTCCCAGTAATTGAGGTGGTTTATCGCACTTATGCGTGCGGTGAAGGTTCTCTCCACATTTTCTAGGTCAGCAATTTCACCTGCCTTGAAAGGTGCAGTTAGTGTGCAGCAATATTCCAGCCTAGATAGAACAAGCGACCTGAAAAGTGTCAACATGGGCTTGGCATCCCTGGTTTTGAAGGTTCTCATTATCCATCCTGTCATTTTTCTAGCAGATGCGATTGCTACAGTGTTATGGTCCTTGAAGGTGAGATCCTCTGACATGATCACTCCCAGGTCTTTGACATTAGTTTTTCGCTCTGTTGTGTATTTGAAATTTGTTTTACACTCCGATGATATTTTAATTTCCTCATGTTTTCCATATAGGAGTAATTGAAATTTCTCATCATTGAACTTCATATTGTTTTCTGCAGCTCATTTAAAGATTTGGTTGATGTCTGCTTGGAGTCTTACAGTGTCTTCAATGGTGGACACTGTCATGCAGACTCGGGTGTCATCTGCAAAGGAAGCCACGGCACTATGGCTTATATCCCTGTCTATGTCTGATATGAGGATGAGGAACAGGATGGGAGCGAGTACTGTGCCTTGTGGAACAGAGCTTTTCACCGTAGCCGCCTCAGACTTTACTCTGTTGACTACTACTCTTTGTGTTCTACTTGTTAGGAAATTATAGATCCATCTACCAACTTTTCCTGTTATTCCTTTATCACGCATTTTGTTTGCTATTACACCATGGTCACACTTGTCAAAGGCTTTTGCAAAGTCTGTGTATATAACATCTGCATTCTGTTTGTCTTCTAGAGCATCCAGGACCTTGTCGTAGTGGTCCAGTAGTTGGGACAGACAGGAGCGACCTGCTCTAAACCCATGCTGCCCTGGGTTGTGTAAATGATGGGTATCTAGATGAGTGGCGATCTTGCTTCTTAGAACCCTCTAATTTTTTGACTACCGCCCACAGGATGGGTATGGGGTGCATAATAAAGATATTAAACTAAACTAACTCTGACAAAAAAAGTTATAATATTGTTGTTATCTGCACACGGCACACTAAGCCTAAGATCCCCTCTGGAAATATGACTCTGGCAGGTTTTGCTCACTAATTCTCCTTTTTTTTGACGCAGTGCATACTATTTTCTGCTAGATTGGTTCCAAGCGCTGGAAGGATGAACCTTATAAGTTCACTTAAACTTATTATTAGTAGTAGTAGTAGTAGTATTAGGATTTCCAAGCTAGTATGTGTCTAGGTGGGTGTTAAGGGTTCCAGAGACGCCGCATTAGCTTATTTACAAAGGAATACGGTTAGTTTATTTAGTTTAATATCTTTATTATGAACCCCATACCCATCCTGTGGGCGGTAGTCAAAAGGTTACAGAGGTACATAATGGGTCCAGGGACTGGACGCCAAAGTTTTGATAGCTGAACTAGTTACAAAGGTAATGAACTCCAGGTAGATCTGGTCACAATCATGACCAAGTTACAAAGGTAATGAGATCCAGGTAGATCTGGTCACAATCATGACCAAGTTACAAAGGTAATGAGATCCAGGTAGATCTGGTCACAATCATGACCAAGTTACAAAGGTAATGAGATCCAGGGAGATCTGGTCACAATCATGACAAGTGAATACGGTCGGTGGAAATTCTTGTACTCGATAAATTTCACATAGGGGCTTTCTATGTCATTGATATCAGTTAGACCTTTGTACCTAGCTGACATTATTAGTAGTAGTAGTAGTAAAGTCTGTCAAGGCCAGGAACTAAAACAAAAATGGTACAAAGGACAGTGAACACAGTTTTGTAGTACCCACTGTAGGTGGTCAGGCTTCAAACACTTGTTATTGTACATCAATAAAGGAGTGGAATGGGCTGCCTGCATATGTCAAAGCTTGTCTTAGCATTAACCCGTAGCCCTTAGGTCGATGGGGTGGGGTGTCTCGTAGCTCGATCGCTAGCGCACTCAGCTCACACACTGAGGACCAGAGTTCGAATTCCGGTACGGCTGGAAAATATTAGAACATGTTTCCATAAGACACCTGCTGTCCATGTTCACCCATCAGTATAAAATTGGGTACCTGGGTGCTAGTCGACTGGTGTGGGTGGCATTCTGGGACAAAACCCTCCTAATTTGCCCGAAATTCTCAGCATAACAAGTGGCTTTCTATATACATGTAGTAGTATGTCATTGATGTCAGCTAGGCCTATATACCATGTACGTGTACTTGTAGAAATAAAGATGTTATTATTATTATTATTATTATTATTATTATTATTATTATTATTATTAACCAATTTAGAAAGAGAGCTAAAAGTTGCAAATGAAAGAAGCTACAGAAAGGGAGGAGAGTGATTTCTTATATCTAACATTCATGTACCTATTTGTGTTAGCTGATCCTCTTTTTAATGTTAATGTAAATACCTCAGTTTACCTTATTCCTAGTATATCACCTTTCATTGTAACTGATTCTCACACAGTTGAGTTACTTAGCTGTTTTAACTTTGAAGGTTTAAACATTTAAAGATTTATCAAGAACGCCAATGGAAATAAATCACTTTGACCTTTTTTGAGATATCCTTGGTGATTTACGCCATGTATGATAATCGTACTTATGGGTACATGTGCCTAAAAAAATAATTAAAAAAATGAAATAAATTTACTAGTTCATATTGGGTATATTGGCTATCTCACTTATCACGCTGTTAGTTAAGCATAAATTGGATATTTTTTCCGGCTATTGGTCTTTCTAGGATCTACTAGGTTCTCCATAATATTTACCTGGAGTTTACCTGGAGAGAGTTCCATGGGTCAACGCCCCTGTGGCCCGGTCTGTGACCAGGCCTCATGTTGGATCAGAGCCTGATCAACCAGGCTGTTACTGCTGGCCGCACGCAGTCCAACGTACAAACCACAGACTGGCTGGTCAGGTACCGACTTGAGGTGCCTGTCCAGTACCTGCTTGAAGACAGCCAGGGGTTTATTGGTAATCCCCCTGATGTATGCTGGGAAGGAGTTGAACAGTCTTGGGCCCCTGATACTTACTGTGTTGTCTCTCAACGTGCTAGTAGCACCCCTGCTTTTCATTGGGGGGATATTACATCGTCTCCCGAGTCTTTTGCTTTCGTAGGGAGTGACACTCGTGTGCAAGTTTGGTACTAATCCCTCTAGGATTTTCCAAGTGTATATAATAATGTATCTCTCCCGCCTGCATTCCAGGGAGTACAGGTTTAGGAACTTCAAGCGTTCCAAGTAATTGAGGTGGTTTATCGCAGTTATGTGTGCCGTGAAGGTTCTCTGTACATTTTCTAGTTCAGCAATTTCACCTGCCTTGAAAGGTGCAGTTAGTGTGCAGCAATATTCCAGCCTAGATAGAACAAGTGACCTGAAAAGTGTCAACATGGGCTTGGCATCCCTGATTTTGAAGGTTCTCATTATCCATCCTGTCATTTTTCTGGCAGATGCGATTGCTACAGTGTTATGGTCCTTGAAGGTGAGATCCTCTGTCATGATCCCTCCCAGGTCTTTGACATTAGTTTTTCGCTCTATTGTGTGGTTGGAATTTGTTTTATACTCCGATGAGATTTTAATTTCCTCACGTTTTCCATATCGGAGTAATTGAAATGACTCATCATTGAACTTCATATTGTTTTCTGCATCCCATAGGATCAAATCTGCAGCCCATAGGATCAAATCTTCCCAGTAAAATCCCAGTTACCAATGCCCGAGCAAGTGATTACCTAGATGGGAATTTCCCATCCTCCTTCTATCTTGCACCTACTGAACCCACTGAAGTCACCATGATAATCAAGTCACTTAAAAATAAATCAGGGAATCTGTCTCAAGTCCCACCATTAATATACAAACGAGCCACTCATGTCCTTTCACATGCTATTTCATTACTTTTTAACAAATCACTAGAAACTAGAACTTTCCCGACACTACTCAAAACATAAAGGGTTACACCAATACATAAAGGTGGTGACCCAACAGACGTAAACAACTATAGGCCTATATCAAACTTACCGTTGCTATCCAAAATAAGAACATACCTGGAGTCTACCTGGAGAGAATTCCAGGGGTCAACGCCCCCGCGGCCCGGTCCGTGACCAGGCCTCATGTTGGACCAGAGCCTGATCAACCAGGCTGTTACTGCTGGCCGCACGCAGTCCAACGTACGAACCACAGCCCGGCTGGTCAGGTACCGACTTTAGGTGCCTGTCCAGTGCCTGCTTGAAGACAGCCAGGGGTTTGTTGGTAATCCCCCTTATGTATGCTGGGAGGCAGTTGAACAATCTTGGGCCCCTGACACTTATTGTGTTGTCCCTCAACGTGCTAGTGGCACCCCTGCTCTTCATTGGGGATGTTACATCGCCTGCAGAGTCTTTTGCTTTCGTAGGGAGTGATTTTTGTGTGCAAGTTTGGTGCTAAGCCCTCGAGAATTTTCCATGTGTATATAATAATGTATCTCTCCGCCTGCGTTCTAGAGAGTACAGGTTTAGGAACTTCAAGCGTTCCCAGTAGTTGAGGTGGTTTATCGCACTTATGCGTGCGGTGAAGGTTCTCTGCACATTTTCAAGGTCAGCAATTTCACCCGCCTTGAAAGGTGCCGTTAGTGTGCAGCAATATTCTAGCCTAGATAGAACAAGCGATTTGTAAAGTGTCAACATGGGCTTTGCATCCCTGGTTTTGAAGGTTCTCATTATCCATCCTGTCATTTTTCGAGCAGATGCAATTGCTACTTTGTTATGGTCCTTGAAGGTGAGATCCTCTGACATGATCACTCCCAGGTCTTTGACATTAGTTTTTTGCTCTATTGTGTGGTTGGAATTAGTTTTGTACTCCGAAGATATTTTAATTTCTTCACGTTTTCCGTATCTGAGTAATTGAAATTTCTCATCATTGAACTTCATATTGTTTTCTGCAGCCCATTTAAAGATTTGGTTTATGTCTGCTTGGAGTCTAGCCGTGTCTTCAACGGTGGACACTGTCATACAGATTCGGGTGTCATCTGCAAAGGAAGACACAGCACTGTGGCTTATATCCCTGTCAATATCTGATATGAGGATGAGGAATAGGATGGGAGCAAGTACTGTGCCTTGTGGAACAGAGATTTTCACAGTAGCTGCCTCAGACTTTACTCTGTTGACTACTACTCTTTGTGTTCTTCATGTTAGGAAATTATAGATTATAGAACATAAGAAAGGAGGAACACTGCAGCAGGCCTTTTGGCCCATACTAGGCAGGTCCTTCACAATCCATCCCACTAACAGAATATTTGCTCTACCTAATTTTCAACGCTGCCCAAGAAAAAAAGCTTTGATAATTCTATTTACTTCATGTGCAAGTCCCACTCAAATCCAACCCCTCTCACTCATGAATTTATCCAACCTAAATTTGAAACTACCCAAGGTACTAGCTTCAATAACCCTACTAGGCAGACTATTCCACTCATCAACTACCCTATTTCCAAACCAATACTTTCCTATATCCTTTCTAAATCTAAACTTATCTAACTTGAATCCATTATTGCGGGTTCTCTCTTGGAGAGATATCCTCAAGACCTTATTTATATCCCCTTTGTTAATGCCCATTTTCCACTTGTATACCTCTATCATGTCTCCTCTCATTCTTCGTCTTACAAGTGAATGTAATTTAAGGGTCTTCAATCTTTCTTCATACGGAAGATTTCTAATGCTATGTATTAATTTAGTCATTCTACGCTGAATGTTTTCTAACGAATTAATATCCATTCTGTAATATGGAGACCAGAACTGAGCTGCGTAATCTAGGTGAGGCCTTACTAATGATGTATAAAGCTGTAATATAACCTCTGAACTTCTGTTGCTTACACTTCTTGATATAAATCCCAGTAATCTGTTAGCCTTATTACGTACGCTTAGGCATTGCTGTCTTGGTTTAAGGTTGCTGCTTACCATCACCCCCAAGTCCTTCTCGCAATCTGTATGGCTAAGTTCTACGTTATTTAACTTATAAGTGCTTGGGTTATGGACACTCCCGAGCTTCAGAACCTTGCATTTATCTACATTGAACTGCATCTGCCACTTTTCTGACCACGAATTGAGTTTGTCTAAATCGTCCTGAAGTTCCCTGACATCTACGTTTGAATA